>SJYC01106292.1:0-73617 GCA_006408675.1 Madoqua kirkii | reverse complement strand
CTCACATCCATACATGACCACTGGAAAAATCATAGCCTTGACTAGATGGACCTTAGTTGGCAAAGTAATGTCTCTGCTTTTGAATGTGCTATCTAGGATGGTCATAACTTTTCTTCCAAGGAGTAAGCGTCTTTTAATTTCATGGCTGCAATCACCATCTGCAGTGATTTTGGAGCCCCCCAAAATAACGTCTGACACTGTTTCCACTGTTTCCCCATCTATTTGCCATGAAGTGATGGGACCGGATGTCATGATCTTAGAACTGGACATGGAACAACAGACTGGTTTCAAAGAGGAAAAGGAGTATGTCAAGGCTGTATATTGTCACCCTGCTTATTTAACTTATATGCAGAGTACATCATGAGAAACGCTGGACTGGAAGAAACACAAGCTGGAATCAAGATTGCTGGGAGAAATATCAATAACCTCAGATATGCAGATGACACCATCCTTATGGCAGAAAGTGAGAGGAACTAAAAAGCCTCTTGATGAAAGTGAAAGAGGAGAGTGAAAAAGTTGGCTTAAAGCTCAACTTTCAGAAAACGAAGATCATGGCATCCGGTCCCATTACTTCATGGGAAATAGATGGGAAGTCCCATAATTGACTTCAAATGAAAAACTTATCCCAGGTATAAATTTGAGTATGCTCTTTTAGGAATCACTTGAATGAGGTGAATTTGTGTATGCCACCAATGCCTCTCTAAAAGAAATCGTACAGTGTTTTAAAAATAAATGATAATGTCTTAATATATTTATACTCACTGGAAAAAAGTTAGGGGAAATTTCGATGTTTTATTTTATTGTGTAGTTTTTGCATCCCTTCTTGTACTGTTGATTGGAAATTACGTATTTCATGATGGCATTTTCAGGATTCTGCTCTTGTCCTTAGTTCACGCCCATGTTATCCCTGATTGCCGCACTTTCGTACTTGCTAACATATACAGTTTCATCAAATGGATGATCTTAGGTCCTCATTTCAGCCTGCCCTAAAATACATTTTGCTTGGGATGCCTGCTTTAAAATGTATTTAATTTTCTTATCTTGATATTCTTTAAGTGTACATTCCAGAAAAGTAGCTTTTAGAAAGATAGACATGTTTCTGTCACTTTCATTATCTGTTGTATGTAACTTCTTTGTGCAGGATGGAGGGTCTGTCTGTTCAAATTGTTGCTGCTGTGCATCACCATCTTGATTTATTGGAGGCATGGTGACAGCTTCCTAGAGCTGGATGGACTGTAGAGATTATCTATTAATTAAGCCTTCCCAACCTTTCCCCTTTCAGTTTGCAGAGAAAATGACATCCACACCCTAAGGAAAGGGAAGAGTTGAGGCAGTTCTTCTCAAAAGGGGTTCCTGGGGGGCTCCTGTGAACCGTCTAGCTCATTTCCCATTATAACCATTTTTCCATTATGGTTTATCAAGGATATTGAATATAGTTTGCTTCACTATATGTTAAGACCTTGTTTTTTATTCTGTACATAATAGTTTGTATCTTCTAACCCCAAGCTCCCAATCCATCCCTCCTGACCTCACCCAGAACAGCTTCTTTTTAAAAATTGTTATGTATTTATTTATTTAGCTGTGTTGGGTCTCAGCTGAGGTACACAGGATCTCACTGTGTCATGAGGTATCCTTTGTTGTAGCACACGGACCCTCTAGTTGTGCCTCTAATTGTGGCTTAGTTGTGCAGAGGTATATGGGATATTAGTTCCCCAACCAGGGACCTAACCCCTGTCCCCTGCAATGCAAGGTAGATTCTTAACCACCGGACTGCCAGAGAAGCCTCAAAAAATAGCTTCCTTTTTTTTTTTAAGGATTTTCTTTAGTAAATATATATTTATTTATGTATTTTTGGCTGCGCTGAGTCTTCATTTCTGCTCCCGGGCTTTCTCTAGTTGCAGTGAGCAAGAGCTGCTCTTAGTGTGGTGTTCTGACTTCTCATTGCAGTGGCCTCTCTTGTTGCAGAGCACAGGTTCTGGGGCGTGCAGGCTTCAGTAGTTGCAGCTCACAGGCTAGGTAGCTGTGGTGTCCAGGCTTAGTTGCTTGGTAGCATGTGGAATCTTCTGGGATTGGCAGGTGGATTCTTAACCACTGGACCACCAGGGAAATCCCCTCATGATAACTTAAACACGTAAAATTTTTGATCACTAAGTACCTAGTCTATTTCAACTTTTCACTTCATGAATCAGGAAACTGAGGCTTATTTCTTTTTCAGAAGGTATGTTTGCATAATTTACTAATAATGGTATTGTGTATAGTTTGTATTTTCCTTTATTCTATTGTAAGTCGTATTTTTTTTTCCTCCTTCTTACAATAAAGATGATTTATGTTTAAGTCACAATGTATTTGGCTTGGTGCTCTGGTCAGAGTTCCTTTTAAAATTCTATTGTGGTGCCAGACAGGAAAAAATTTCATTAGGTTTTTTTTTCTTTCTGATGAAATAGAAAGTTTCCATTTTTGGAAGCACTATAGTAAGATGCAATATTTTCTATTACTGCTTTAATACGTTGTTGTATCTAATAGTTTGATTTCCTGTAGTATCTGGGGCTGTTTTTATTTCTAGAGCTTCCGTCTTTCTATGTATGTTGACAGCCAGAATGCTGGAGTGGGTAGCCTTTCTCTTCTCCAGGGGATCTTCCCCACCCAGGGATTGAATCCAGGTCTCTCACATTGCAGGCAGATTCTTTACCAGCTGAGCCACAAGGGAAACCCTGACATTTGTAGTTGCTTTGACTCTGCTGGTGTTTCTTATGCTCCCAGTACCTCTCTCTAGCTATGCCAGGCTAGTGTATTTGGCTAGCCCATTTAGGAGATTATTAACAATTAACTTTTGACATGGTTTTAGTTTCCCGCTTTCTATCATTTAATTTGTTAAATCAACACAATTTAACAAAACCTGTTAGGTTCTAAGAATAGTTACTTAACAGCCTAACTGAAAATTGGAAAATCCAGCCGTAACACTTTTTATTAACGGTTTTGTTTTGGAGCTCTCATTTTCTTAGTCCTGGCTTGTCTGCACCTCGGGCTCCTTACTGCTCCAGTTTAAGACTTTGGTGGCTGACCCCAAGGTTCTGCAGATCTCAAGACAGTCCCTTTGTGCAGGCTCTTGGCGGGGAGGGTGGGCATCTGTGAGTGTTCTGAGGATTCTGTGTGAGAGCTGTTCGAGTCCTTTCCCTTGCCTCCTTCAGCTCCCATCTGTAAATGAGTGACAGAGGCAAGTCAGTGAGTGCCTTCTGGATGGACCGAGACCAAACAGGTAGAAACAGTGCCCCCTGGGTTGAATTACTCTGTGATCGAGTAAGATAGCCCAGGAACTCTGGAAACAGCCTGTGTCCACTTCCCTCTGCCATAGTTCCCCCGTGGCTCAGGAATGATACATGACTTAGGTGTTTTTTTATTACTCACATATTGAAGCAAAATCATTCTCAAACTATTCTCACCTGTTGGAATCAAAGTAATTTTAACTGATCTTCCCTAATCTGAGTTGACATCTGTATGACATGGTTCTTCCTCTTTGGCATATCTTACTACTGAGCCTGGGCCCTAGAGCCTGGGAGCCGCAACTAGTGAGCCCACGTGCCGCAGCTACTGAAGCCTGTGTGCTCTAGAGCCTGTGGTCTGCAACGAGAGAAGCCACAGCAATGAGACGCCCAGATGCTGCAATTAGAGAGTAGCCTCTGCTCGCCACAATTAGAGAAAGGCCCGTGCAGCAACGAAGACCCAGCACAGCCAAATATTTTTTAAATGTTTTTTAATTAAAAGAAATGCATTTGAGGGTACAGAAAAAGAGATTTTATATTCTTGTAGCCTTTGCTTTGTTAATGTAAAGATATCTTTTTTGTTTTAAAGGAAGTGATAAAGCTATATTTACAGAGACTTGATTGTACATAGAAAATCCTAAGGAATGTGTCTGGAAAAGCTACCAGAACTAATGAGGGACTTGAGAACAGTTACAATTCAAGATCCATATACACTAGGGAATTGAATTTTTTTAAAAAAATGAAACATTTTTCATTATTTATTTTTTAATGTGGTAAAAGATACATCACATAAAATTTACCATTTTAATTTTTTTTAAGTGTACAGTTCAGTGTTTTTTTAAGTGTACATTTACATGAGTGTGCAGCCACTGAGATAGCTTCTTAATACATAAAACTTTTGATAAATAAATATATATCAGATGTATATATCAAAATATATAAACTGATGAATACAAAATAGGATGGGGAAGCTTTGTATTTTACCTGTATTTCTACTTCAGGATAGAACAAAATCTAAGCACTGAGTTGGAGATATAACTGACTTACCAGCCATTCTGGATATGTCTCATCTTCCTCACACTACCTTGGGAAGATAGGAAAAACAGTATTTTAATGGGAGAGGACACACTTTTTCTATGTAAAATTATCATCTCTACTGGGTTTAAACATTATAGCATCAAAACATATTTGTTGTAGTAAATATAGAAAAAAACAGGTAAGCAGAAAAGTAAATAACTTGGAAGGATAAATATTGACCTTTTAGGCATTTGGAACGCTGTTGTTTTCAGTATTTGAGGATTTAAATATTGACAGTATTAACTTGTGCTTGAGTTAATTGTAAGCCACAATTAGCAGACTTTAGTTCAATAGTATTTCGGGGTGAGTGAGTTCCCAGTGATCACAGATCAATAGATGTTATTTCTGTTTTTGTTTGAAAGAAAACTTTATGATGGATTCTATTTTATGTGTGTCTGTGTTTGAGTTTTTTCCCCACTTAAATGATGTGTTGCTGACTCATTGGAAAAGACCCTGATGCTAGGAAAGACTGAGGGCAGGAGAAGAAGGGGCAGTAGAAGATTAGATGGTTGGATCAGTTAACATGAGTTTGCACAAACTCCAGGAGATAGTGAAGGACAGGCTCAGTTGTGTCCAACTCTTTGTGACCCCATGGCCTATACAGTCCATGGAATTCTCTAGGCTAGAATACTGGAATGGGTAGTTGTTCCCTTCTCCAAGGGATCTTCCCAACGCAGGGATCAGACCCAGGTCTCTCACATTGCAGGCAGATTCTTTACCAGCTGAGCCACAGGGAAGCCCAAGAATACTGACACGACTTAGTGACTAAACAATAAATGATGTGTTGAGACTTCCCTGGTGGTCCAGTGGTTAAGACTCTGTGCTTCTACTGCAGGAGGCACCAGTTTGATCCCTGCTTGGGGAAACAGGATCCCTCATGCCACAGGGTGCAGCCCCCAAAAAAATATGTGTTTGTTTCATCAGCTGGTTAAGTGTATATATGGCACAAGTATACATAATGTGTTTTCTGACCTTTGAGTTGGAAGAAACTTGATATTATTAAGTATTCTTTACACTTGTAGGTAATCATTAAAATTGGGTATTGCGAAAGTCTGATAATGAGAATCTGGCTTCTCTTCAATTTGGAAGAGGTGAAAGTGAAGTCGGAAGAGGTGAAAGTGAAGTCGCTCAGTCGTGTCCAACTCTTTGCGACCCTGTGGACTGTAGCCCACCAGGCTCCTCCGTCCATGGGATTCTCCAGGCAAGAATACTGGAGTGGGTTGCCATTTCCTTCTCCAGGGGATCTTCCTGACCCAGGGATCAAACCCAGGTCTTCCGCATTATAGGCAGATGCTTTAACCTCTGAGCCAAATCTAACCTCTGAGCCAAATTGTCAATGGTATACGCCTTATCTGCACTAGTGGAGGGTGGTTGCACACATTTCCCTGAAGCAAAATATCCAAATCATGATCTTACAGTAACAGACTCTTTTATCTGGAAGTCCAACCCTCTCATTTTTACAGACCCCTCTGCACCCCAGTCAAACAGTACTCCCCTCCCAGTTTTCCTCCAGTACCTTGTCCAGCCTTTGCCATTGCCCTAATTATGCAGTCACATGATGAATTGTTTACATTAACATGTAAATAATAGAGTGGGAAATTCTTCAGCTGGTCTGTATCTTGTTCATCATTGTTGTCATTAGCACTTAGCACAGTGCCTGAAACTTACTAGTTTCTCAATTAAATGTTTGTTGAGTGAATGAATGATGAGACAGAGGCCCAGGGACAGGAAGTGCCCTGCCCCAAATCACAAATCTAGTTAGTAACAACCTTGTGAGACAGAGGTTATGATAACATTGTAATTACATCGCATTGCCTGACACATGTCAGGAGAGACCAGAATTGGACTGGATCTTGGAATAAAACTCTGGTGACACATTATCTGTATAAATTTCTAATTTACATGATGATCCGCAACATCCAGAGTTGACTCTGAGTTTTATCTTGAGAGGCTTCTTTTGGTACCTTAGAGTTTTGTTTCTTTTGCTAATACTCTACCAGTAGGAAAAATATGTGCAGTGGTGGGAGAATTCCCATCATTGGGAAAGGAAGGGCTTCCCTGGTAGCTCAGCTGTTAAGGAATCGGCCTGCAATGCAGGAGACCTGGGTTCAATCCCTGGGTTGGGAAGATCCCCTGGAGAAGGGAGCAACTACCCACTCCAATATTCTGGCCTGGAGAATTCCACAGGCTGTATAGTCCATGGGGTCACAAAGAGTCAGACATGACCTAGTGACTTTCACTTTACATATGAGAATGGGTGAAGTCCCTAGTCTACAGAAGGGCAGGGAGACCTCTCCCCTTCCCTGGGGTCCACAGACCCTCAATTATCTTCATGGTCAGTTTTTGTTAGAAATATGTAATCATTTTTTTTTCTTAATATGTATATTTTTATGTAATCATTTTTGGAATAGATGGGAGAAGGTTGGTGACAACCCTGTGTGTATGTGATAACCACTTAGATTTGTGACAAGATCAAGGTTTTGCTTTATTTTAAAGAGAGAGGGTTGGAGTAGGATGTCAACATGAGAATACCAGATCACTACTGGCTGTGGCCTTTGAGGAGGTCAGAGTGACCCAGGAAATATAACCTGGCCAGTGGCCAGTGGCAACCATCCCTGAGCTCAGCAGTCTTCTATGGTGGTATGCTCCAGGAAATTTGCTCCAAGGAGGCCTCAGGATGCTGACATTGACTGCTTTCCTGAGTGACAGCTGGAGTGTGTGTGTGAGTGTGAGAGAGGGAGAGGGAGGGAGGGGAGGGGAGGAGAGGGATGAATGGAAAAGTAGGCAGTCTAGAGAAGGTGTGGCCTGGCAGACCTGTTGGAAGTCCCTTTCATTCACTATTTCAAGGTGACGAGGTAGCACCAGAGTCACCTAGATGGCCACTGGGAAAGGTGTGTAAGATCTGGGCTGGCCCCATAGGTGGGCATGTACTAATGTGGGCAAGGGTATTGATATGTCTGCCAGCTTCAACAAGGAGCCACTCTCTTGGTTGCTTATTATGAGCCTGCTGCCTGAGCTCAGTGGGCAGGTGAGGATAGCACCTAGCTGGACCTCAGGGATGAAACCAACAACCTTTTGTTCCCAAATCCTCTGTAGACATTGATGCATATGGAGAACAGGTAGGGTAAGCTCTCACTTTTTTTTTTTTTTTGGCCACACTTGGCCTTGTGGGATCTTAGTTGCCTGACCAGGAATTGAACCCAGGCCCAGCAGTGAAAGTGCTGAGTCCTAACCACCGGGCCACCAGGGAATTCTCCCTAGCTCTCACTCTTCTGACTGCATGTCTCTTTAGAATGGTCATCATTTCTTGCCATGAGTTGGAGTCCATAGAATGGGCTTTATGAGTCAAGAACCCCTTAACATTATTTTCAAGTCCATCTGTTTATTTTTTTCTGGGGAAAAGTTCGTAACAGTATCTCGAAAGTGACCCATGTGTCAACAGAGGTTAAGAACTCTTGGCATAGGGGAAGCAGAAGAAATGCCTTCCCTAGCTCTCACTCTTCTGACTGCATGTCTCTTTAGAATGGTCATCATTTCTTGCCATGAGTTGGAGTCCATAGAATGGGCTTTATGAGTCAAGAACCCCTTAACATTATTTTCAAGTCCATCTGTTTATTTTTTTCTGGGGAAAAGTTCGTAACAGTATCTCGAAAGTGACCCATGTGTCAACAGAGGTTAAGAACTCTTGGCATAGGGGAAGCAGAAGAAATGCCTGCATTTATAGGGGCCTTGCTATTTGCAGGGCAAGGATGTCAGTGAGTGGAGTATGACAGGGTAGGAAGGATCAATTTGGTGGCTCAGGGCGGTGGATTAACAGCTGTTGCATCTCCTGATAATGGAATGTACCTGAAGGCATGTACTCACATGCGGGTTAAAGGCAAAGGTCAGAAACTGACTGAATGAGCAAGGAACAACTACGGTACATACAGAGAAATAAATAATGTGAGTCCAGGGGAACCTAGATGCTTGGAATAGAAGAGTCACTGTGGGGAGCTCCCTGAACACAGCCAGACTCCAAAGAAGAGTATCTGTTCTCAGGACAGAGTCTGTTTACAATCCACGAGAGGGTGAGGTCACAAGGAGTTCCAGGGGCCACATGGACTTCAGTTAAGGCTGTCCCCTGGCTGTGGGTGGGGGACCCTCTTCAGCTGTATCATCTGTGGTTATGTCCTAGAAGCTGAAGTTGTAGTCTGGCCTTCATTAGCCCTTGGACATAAAGCCTAGTAGATTCATTGCTACTTGATCCTTTTCATGAACCTCAGGTGACCTGGTATTTTTTCCACACCATCCCTGGGACCAGTGTCCTATGTGATTCATTTCCACCTTGGGGCCCCGCTGATGAGACTGGATAGTACCATTTCCAGAAATGGAATCTGAGTGGACAAGATAAGTGTTTTGGGGAGCAGAATCCTAGGGTCCAGAATCTTAAAGATGAATGGGACATGGTGGGAGTGGGAATTCTCGGCCAGGGGGGGAGGGGGGCTAGGGGCACTGTAGGTTGGGAAAAGAAAAATGGATCACTTTCAAATCTGTGGGGTTGTTTGATTCAATGTTTTTCTCACTGGCCCAGCTGTAGTTGGGTGTTGCTAAGGCTCTCTCCCAGGGGCTTCCTGGGTAGCCCTAGCAGTAAAGAATCTACCTGCCAGTACAGGAGATGCATGAGACATGGGTTCGATCCCTGGGTTGGGAAGATCCCTGGAGGAGGTCATGACAACCAGCTCCAGTATTCTTGTCTGGGAAATCCCATAGACAGAGGAGCCTGGCAGGCTACAGTCCATAGGGCACAGAGTCAGACATGACTGAAGTGACTCAGCACACATGCACACACGAGGCTTTCTCTCCTCACCTCCTCCTTCTGGTCATCTCTTGGCTGAGCCTGTGCTCCTTGAGTGAGGCAAGCCACTGCAAAGCTGTTTCAGGGGAACACATCCAGTTGGCAGCTTTGTTTTACCCTATAAATGACCTACCCCTGTACCAGTTCTGATGCTCCCTTTCCCAGCTGACTTTGCAGGGAGGGCCTTAGAACTGTCATACTGTCCACCGATTCTCTGTTTTGGTGCAGCCGTCAACAGATCCAGATCATGCTTCATGACTATCATTTGATCTTGTAGGAAGTAAAATACTCCTAGTCACCAGTTTGTTTCCATTAGGTGCTTATAATGGCACCTTGTATAAGTGTATCCATTGGGACCATTTCCAGAGGCTCAAATATCAGAAATTCAACTTGAATTCAGAAATTCAAGCCAAGTTCCTGGGATATCTTTTCTTCAGTCATGCATGAAAGGAATTGAAAAAAAAATTTCTGAAGTTGCAGAAATGACATCTCTTATTCCTTTTCCTCCTCTTTGAAAATGGGCTGATTATAGTCAACCGTGTTATTGATCTGTAGGCCAGTGTGGTGAACACACAGATTTATCCTGGGGATGCTATTATGTGATCGTATGGCAAGGCTTTTAATGTCTTCTTCTTAAAGGAAAGGCAGAGAGTGGAAGCTATGGCCTTGACACTGTTCTTTTATTTGTTTAATGAATGTTTGTTGAACGATTACAATGTGCTAGTACTGTGGTAGATATCAGGGCTGAAAAGATAAAAGACCCTATCCCAGCCTACAAGAAATGCATGGGCCAGCCAGGGAGACAGAGAAGTGTCATTAATGAAATAGAGTGGAGCAATTGCCAGGAAAGCCGTGATCAGGGAGCTGGTATCCCAGAGGCAAACCTAAACACTGTATTTAAAAGCAGAGGTATCACTTTGCCAACAAAGGTCCATATAGTTAAAGCTGTGGTTTTTCCAGTAGTCATGTACAGATGTGAGAGTTGGACTGTAAAGAGGGCTGAGTGCTCAAAAATTGCTGCTTTTGAATCGTGGTGCTGGAGAAGACTCTTGAGAGTCCCTTGAACTGCAAGGAGATCAAACCGGTCAATCCTAAAGGAAATCAGTCCTGAATATTCCTTGGAAGGACTGATACTGAAGCTGAAGCTCCAGTTCTTTGGCCACCTGATGTGAAGAGCAGACTCTTTGGACAAAATCCTAATGCTGGGAAAGATTGAAGGCAAAAGAAGAAGGGGGCAGCAGAGGATGAGATGGTTAGGGAGCATCACAGGCTCAAGAGACATGAGTTTGAGCAAACTCTGGGAGATAGTGAAGGACAGGGAAGCCTGGCATGCTGTAGTCCAGGGGGTCACAAGGAGTCAGACAAGACTTAGTGACTGAACAACAATCCTTGAGGCAAGATACTGCCTCCTTTGGTGGAAAATCAGCAGCCCCTCACTGTTTTACCAGGGCTGGGGGAGGGGGATTTTCCATGTGGAAAAGTGGATTTTCCAGGCTTATTTTTCTAGGTCCCCAAACTTAAAGCATTAAAAAAATTTGTTTTCATGGAAATAGGTAAAATGTACTCTCTCTTTTTTTAAAGTTCTTAAGCTATAGTTGGTTTATTTAAAAAAAAATTTTTTTTGGCTGCACTGTGGTGTTCATGCAGCACCCAACCAGGGATGGAATCTACGCCCCCTGCAGTGGAAGCTCAGAGTCCAGGGAAGGTCTCTCTTTTTTCCTAAATGGAATATGCTCAATGAAATTCAGTCTTTTCTCCTTGACTCCAGGCACTACATACACGAATGCTAGGCTTTGGATTTGGCTGTGCTGCCCAAAATCTCTTGTTTTCTCTTCTAAGCCAATTGGCCTTTCCTTATGACTTTTTGCAATGTTTCTGCTCCTTCTCTTCTTATCGGACTGACTCTGCTGGTCCTGATTGCGTTTAGTTGACAGTCCCAAGTAGCACTCACCTTTGTACTTTCAACTTTGTGTTGGTTTAGGAAATCATAAATCCAAATAGGTCAGACTTTTATTTAGAATAAAAGTAAGGTGGGATTTCCCTGATGGTCTAGTGATTAAGAATCCACCTTGCAATGCAGAGGACACAGGTGTGACCCCTGGTTAGGGAAGATCCTGCATGCAGTGGAGCGACAAAGCCCCTGAGCCACAACTATCGAGCACGTGCACCTAGAGCCTGTGCTCCATGACAGGAGAGGTCACAGCAATAAGCCTGCACACTGCAGCTAGAGAGTAGGCCTCTCACCACAACTATAGAAAGGAAGACCCAGCACAGACAAAAATGTTACATTAATTAATTTAAAAAGAAGAGTAAGGTGGGAAGTCCTTCCCTGGTGGTTCAGTGGCCAGGAATCCACCTGCCAACTCAGGGGACTCAGGTTTGACCCCTGATCCTGGAAGATTCCATATGCTATGGGGCAGCTAAAGCCTGTGCGCCGCAACTACTGAGCCCTTGCTCTAGGGTCAGCAAGCCACAGCTGCTGAGCCTGAACGCATGAACTTCTGAAGCCCGTCCACCTGGAGCCCCTCTGCGACAAGAGAAGCCACCGCAGTGAGAAGCCTGAGCACCACGACTAGAGAGCAGCCCCTTCTCGATGCAGCTAGAGCAAGTCTGGCCCAGCAGCGAAGACCCAGCACAACCAAAAGTAATAAACAAATAATTAAAATTATTTTTAAAAAATGAGTAAGTAGACTATAAGTCAAGACTTCACAGCATCACCTTTGGGCAAAAAGCATAATCTTGAGTATGTGAACATGGCTACGGAAAGTGCCTCTTTAATTTTCTTTCTGTTGTATTTATATTCACTTGAGAGGCATTTCTGGAGAAGGAAACGGCAACCCACTCCAGTACTCTTGCCTAGAGAATTCCGTGGACAGAGGAGCCTGGTGGGTTGCTATCCATGAGGCCGCACAGAGTGGGACATGACTGAAGCGACTTAGTATGCATGCATGCATTGGAGAAGGAAATGGCAACCCACTCCAGTATTCTTTCGTAGAGAATCCCAGGAATGGAGGAACCTGGTGGGCTGCTATCTCTGGGATCGCACAGAGTCAGACACGACTGAAGCCACTTAGCAGCAGCAGCAGAGGGACATCTCTGAGTGCCCCAGCCATTTGTCAGTCACTAGACACAGCAACGAACAGGCCATCCCTTGCCCTCAGGGAGAAAAAATAAAACTAAAAACATAAAATAATCAAGTGTGAGGAACTTCCCTGGTGGTCCAGTGTTTAAGACTCTGCACTCCCAATTTAGGGAGCACAGGTTCCACCCCTGGTCAGGGAACTAACATGCCACATGGCTTAACAACAACAATTTTTTAAATTAAAAAAAAAAAACAGAATATGGTGACATTATGGCAGGGAAAGTACAGGATGCTAACATCATCAAAAACTCATGCGTACTAATTCGCTTCAGTCATGTCTCATTCTGTGTTACCCTAGGGACTGTGGCCTGCCAGGCTCCTCTGTCCATGGGATTCTCTAGGCAAGAATACTGGGGTGGGTTGCCACGTCCTCCTCCATGGGATCTTCTCAAATCGGGGATCGAACAGCATTTCTTGTCTCCTGCATTGACAGGAAGGTTCCTTTATCACTAGCGCCACCTGGGAAGTCCCCAGGGTGCAGGTGGAACGTATATGGAAAAGTCAGAAATCTTCATTGGAAGTGACTCTTAAGGAACATGCAAGAAGAATTAGGAGTCAGCCAGAGGAAGGAAGTGGGGCAAGGAGATCTCAGAGGAGGAGACCTGTGAAGAGAGCTGGAAAGCCAGAGCATGACTGGTTGAAGAACCTGAAGGAAGCCCAGCATGGCTGGGGAGCGAAGGGAGCCAAGGAGAGATGTTGTGCAGAAAAGGGCAGGGGCTGGTGCTTCTGGAGACAGCATCTGGCAGATGAGGGAGCAAGCTTCACAGCAGATGTCTGAGGAACTATTGTAGTCTCAAGATCGATTGAAACATTTGATCCTCCAAATAAATTCTCAGTGGATCTTAAGTCTTATCTAAGTGCCATATGCTTCAGGGAGCTATCGGATCAGTCAAACTTTGGAGGGGACACACATCAAAAATTAGCTGTATAACATGTTGATTCTACTTTATAGTGAAAGAAACATCCATTATGTATTTTGTTTATTTGGGGCATCACTGGGTCTTTGTTGCTGCATGCAGGCTTTTCTCTAGTTATGGCAAGCAGGGGCTACTCTCTGTTGCAGTGCTTAGCTTCTAATTGTGGTGGCTTCTCTTGTTGTGGAGCTTGGGCTCTAGAGCTCAGGTTCAGTACTTGTGGAACACAGGCTTAGTTGCTCCACTGCATGTGAGATCTTCCTAGACCAGGGATTGAACCTATGCGCCCGCATTGGCAGGTGGAGTCTTAAAAACTGGACCACCAGGGACGTCTGAAATATATTTATTAAAAATTTAAAAAGCATATCCCTTTTATGCTGTGATTTTTCCAATAGTCATGTATGGATGTGAGAGTTGGGCTATAAAGAAAGTTGAGCACCAAAGAATCGATGCTTTTGAACCATGGTGTTGGAGAAGACTCTTGAGAGTCCCTTGACCTACAAGGAGATCCAGCCAGTCAATTCTAAAAGGAAATCAGTCCTGAATATTCATTGGAAGGACTGATGCTGAAGCTGAAACTCTACTATTTTGGCCACCTGATGGGAAGAATGGACTCATTGGAAAAGACCTTGATGCTGGCAAAGATTGAAGGCAGGAGAAGAAGGGGATGACAGAGGATGAGATGGTTGGATGGCATCACTGACTCAATGGATATGAGTTTGAGCAAGCTCCAGGAGTCGGTGATGGACAGGGAAGCCAGGCATGCTGCAGTCCATGGAGTCTCAAAGAGTTGGACATGACTGAATGACTAAACTGAACTGATCCCTTTTATATTTCCTGTATTTGCAGAAATTAGTTCTGAGGCAAAAGTTGATTTAATGTATAACTTTTAAGATTTAATGTAAACTTTTAATTAGATTTTTCATAAATACTTGTTCTAAAACAATAGATATATTTATTTATTTTAAAAAATATTTTGGGTTGCCCTGCAAAGCTTGTGGAATTTTAGATCCTTGACCAGGGATTAGACCTGGGTCCTCTACAGTGAGATCAAAGAATCTTAGCCATTGGACTACCAGGGAATTCGAAAAATAAATCTTTTTAAAACTAAAGAGATGCAAGAGATCCAGGTTTGATCCCTGGGTCAGGAAGATCCCCTGGAGGAGAAAATGGCACTCCAGTGCCATAATACTCCCACTCCAATATTCTTGCCTGGAAAATTCCAGAGGAGCCTGGCAAAGAGTTGAACACAACTGCATGACTGAGCGCACACTCATACACACACAAAATTTATAGGGACTTCCTTGGTGGTCCAGGGGCTAAAACTCCACTTCCACTGCAGGAGGCTGAGGTGACCAGCCCCTGGTCCAGGAACTAAGATCCCACATGTGTTGGTGTGGCCAAAAATTTTAGCTGAACTATATTTGGTAAATATTAAGAGAATTTCTTATTTATATTACTATTTATGGAAATAGATATATGAATGTAACATCTAGTTGATTGTGTAACTATATTTTTCAGCTCCCTTAATGAGGCACTAGTTCTTGAGTTAACCATGGGGAAATTGACCTTTTCTATTATCTTGACTGAATCATGGTTATATGAAGATTAGAAATTGCTGTGGCTTCCCTGGTGGTCCAGTGGTTAAGAATCCACCTTGCAGTTCAGGAACACCAGTTCAACCCCTGGTCTGGGAAGATCCACATGCCTTGGGGAAACTGAGTTCATGTGCTGCAACTACTGAGGCCTGCTCACCCTAGAATCCATGTTCCACAACAGGAGAGTAGCCCCTGCTTATAGCAGTTAGAGAAAGGACATGTGCAGCAATAAGACCCAGCATGGCCAAAAATAAATAAGTTAATTTTTTAAAAAAGAAATTGCTTATAATTGCCTTTCTTAGCCTTTCCACTGGACTCAAAGAAGTATTTTATTTTGCCCATATTTACATTCTTATAAAGGAGCAAGCCTTTGTATCTGTGGTAGATTATTGCTTTTGATGGTCCCTAATGAATCCTGCCTCCCATTATTCTTGCCTCTGTGTAACTCCCTATCAGCCTTGGGCTCTGCATCCCACAAACCTGGGAGGATAAGCACCTGAGCCCTGGGGCACACCCTCTTGGAATACTGTCCCAGACCAGCGTCTAGTCTACTGGAGATTGTGAGGTCATGAGAAGAGCTGAGACTCCCTGCTCAGTACCAACTGCCAGACTTGTGAATGAGGCCAACTTGGAATGAATTTCCAGCTGTTCCAGCCATCTGTAATAGCCCAAGTGAGCCAGAGGAGACCAGTAAAAGAACTTTCCAGTCAATTCACAGAATCAAGAGAAACGATAAATCAAGATTTTATGCCTCTATGTTTTGCAATGAGTTTTTATGCAATCTGTAAATAATAGAAACAATGTCTTTTTACTGTGTTCAAATTTAACCTTACAAAGGCAGGCTAGGATAAAATTATGAACAACACTTAGAATGTTTTACTTTGTAAATTGCTCTGTGGGAGATGGAAAATTTTTTATGTGTGGAAGGGAAGGGCTTATTTTGATCTGTTGGTAAACTTTAATATAAATTAAAACCCACCAGGTCTTCTTCCAGTTTGAAAATTGTGGGATCAAGTGATTATAAATGTTACAGTGTATACTAGAAATTTCATCAAGATATTTTTCTCATAAAGTAATGGATTCTTGGGACTTCCCTTGTGGTCCAGTGGTTAAGATTCCGTGCTCCAAGGCAGAGGGCACAGGTTTGATACCTGGTCGGGGAACTTGATCTCATATGCTGGAACTGAACATTCTGCACATTGCAACTAAAAGATCCTACATGCCGCAGTGAAGACGGAAGTTCCCGTTGGCAGAGCCAAATTAGTTAATTAAGTAATTTTAAATTAATTAGTTAATTAATTTTTAAAAGTAATGGATTCTGACTGAAGAAAAATGAAAAAGACTAAAAATTGTAAAAATAAAAAATAAATCAAGCATTATCCCACTCCAGACATCTGTTGGCAATCATTTTGCTGTATTTTTTCCCCAGCAATTTTTCTGTGTTCCATTTAATATTTTTTCATATTTAAATCAGGCTGAGGGGAGGGTGAGTATGGATATAAAAGGGTGGCATGAGAGAGTCATGGGCTGTTGTTATAATAAAGTATCATGTTTATGGTGGTGGTTGTGTTAAGGTATACATGTTGTAAAATTGCACAGGGCCACACACACTTACGTTCACTGACTGTATATATATAGTTTTCTATAAGTCTGCATACACTGTGTGGATTGTGCCAATGTCAGTTTCCTGGTTATGATATTGTACTATAGTTATGCAAGATGTTAACCCAAGGCTGGGTGCCTGCGAACATGCTAAGTAAGTCACTTCAGTTGTGTCCAACTCTATATGATCTTATGGACTGTAGCCTGCCAGGCTCTTCTGTCCATGGGGATTCTCCAGGCAAGGGAATCTTCCCAACTCAGGGATCTAACCCATGTCTCTTACATCTCCTGCATTGGCAGGCAGGGTCTATACCACTAGCGCCACCTGGGAAGCCCTGTGCCTGGGTAGGGGTGTCAAAGACCTCACTGTGTGTTTCTTTGTACTTTTCTGTGAATTTATCATTTCAAACTTTTAAAAAAAATCAGTTTGTAGCTAGGATTTTGTATCCTGTCTTTATATTTTCATTTTTAACAGAAAGTGTCTACATTTCATACACACATCTCTTGATTACTATAAAAAATGAACCCCCCAAAATCTGGCTTATTATAGAGTTAACTGCTAAGGAATGGGGTACATTTCCAAAAACCTTTATTTGTTGGAACTTACTTAATTATTGCAAGAATGCCAAAGCATTTTATGGACTACATGGGGCTGTGTTTGAGAGTTTAGAAAAGGAAATTACATGAAAAAATACAATTGTAACACTAACAAAGTATTGTGAATTTATGCATCTAGTGCGCTGAGGACAGAAAGGGGAATATTGTGTTTGAGCTCCCGGAGGAGGCCCGCCTGGGCCTGGCCAGGAATGATCTGAGGGCTTGGGGGGAGGGAAGGAAGCTGGGCTTGGCTACCGAGCAGAACTGGTCTGGGGCAGCTTAGGGTGGGGCAGGCTCTGGCTCCTGAGAAAAAAATGATAAAGAGCAGGCGTCAGTGTACCAGCAACGGCATTTAAGAATCCACTTTCAGAAAGAAGTGGCAGAACATAGACAAGAGATTTGATACCAGATTTACCTAATATTGGTTGCAAAAAAAGTTAGGGAACAGGAGGGAATAGAAAGCCGAGGGTGGACAAGGCAATTGCAGTGAAAGCAAAAATAAACACCTGGGACTGAATCAGACCTTTGTATAGCAGAGGAAAGGATACACAAAACAAAAAGACAACCTGTGGAATGGAAGAAAGTATTTACAAATGATGTGACTGACAAGCGCTTAATTTCCCAAATGTACAAACAGCTCATACAACTCAGTATCAGAAAAGCAAACAAACTAATTTTTAAAATGGGCAGAAGACCTAAATTTCTCCAAAGAAGACATCTATAGGGCCATTAGGAAAGTGAAAAGATGCTCAACATCAGTAATTACTAGAGAAATTAAATAAAAACTGCAATGAAGTACCACCCCACACTGGTCAGAATGGCCATCATTTTAAAGTCTACAGGGGAAACTTCTCTGGTGGCCCAGTGGTTAAGAATCTGATTGCAGGGAACACATGGGTTTGATCCCACATGCTGTGGAGCAGCAAAGTCCATACAACACAACTGCTGAAGCCCAAGCGCTGTCTCCTGGGCCCACCCGCTGCAGCTGCTGAGTCTGCGTGCTGTTGAGTTCGAGGGCTGCACCTACTGAAGCCTAAACACCTAAAGCCTGTGCTCAGCAACAAGAGAAGCCACTGCCGTGAGAAGCTTATGAACCACAACGAAGAGTATCCCACGCTCACTGCACTAGACCAATCCTGCACACAGCAATGAAAACCCAGCACAGCCATAAATAAATGATAATTAAAAAATATAAAAGTCTACAGGGACTTCCCTGGTGGTCCAGTGGCTAAGACTATGCACTCCCAATGCAGGGGGCCTGGGTTTGATTCCTGGTCAGGGAGCTGCAAGCTTGTGTGCCGAAGATCTCATGTGCTGCAACCTGATGCAGCCAAAAAAAAAGAAGTCTACACATAAATGTTGGAAAAAGGGACTCTCTCACACTTGGTGGGAATGTAAATGGGTGCAGCCACTATGGAAAACAGTATGGAGTTTCCTTAGAGAAACTAAAAACAGAGTTGCCATGTGATCCAGCAATCCCACTTCTGGACATATATCTGGAGAAAACTCTAATTAGAAAAGACACACACACCCCAGTGTTCATTGCAGCACTATTTACAGTAGCTAAGACACGGAAGCAACCTAAATGACCATCATCAGGCAATGGATAAAGAAAATATGGTACATGTATACAATGGACTACTGCATAGTCATAAAAATCAATAAATTTATGCCATTTGCAGCAACATGGATGGACCTAGAAGTCAGAAAAAGACCATATAATATCACTTTACGTGGAATCTATAATATGACACAGGGGCTTCCCTGGTGGCTCAGTGGTAAAGAATCGCGTACCAGTCAAGAGATACAGGTTCGATCCCTGATGCAGGAAGATCCCACATGCCACGGAGCACTAAGCCTGTGCACCACAACTGTTGAGTCTGTGCTCTGGAACCTGTGCTCCCAAACAGGAGAAGCCACCACAGTGAGAAGCTGCACACCGCTGCTAGAGAAAAGCCCATGCAGCAGAGAAGACCCAGCACAACCCCAAATAAATAAAATTATTAAAAAGTAAAATATGACACAAATGAACTTATATATGAAACAGAGGCAGACCCATAGACTTAGAAAACAAACTATGGTTACCCAAGAGGAAAGGGGGTGGGAGAGGGGTAAATTAAGAGTTTGGGATTGACAGCAACAAACTACTATATATGAAATAGTTAAACTTTGTCCTATTGTACAGCAGAGGGAACTATATGCAGCATCTTGTAATAAATAATAATGGGGATAAAAAAGAAAGCAGGAGGTGGGGTGAGGGTCATTTGGGGGGGAAAAGTCTAGAAAGGGCAGGCTGGTGGCTGGAGCTTCCCAGCTGGCCTTCAAGGGCTCCTCTTTGCTCTGAGAATAAAGTCCGAACTCTACATGGCATAAAAGGCCCTACGTGACTGGCCTGGTCTTGGAATATCTCCCTGACCTGGTCTCCCATTGCTTCCCCAAAGCACCTCTGAGTCTCTACAGCTTCCAAACCCACGGTCCTGTTTTGGGGCCTCCTTCCTCTCCCAGGTGTTCTTCCCCATGCTTACCATGATCTTCCCTGTGGACATCAGTGACTTAACTGCTCCCTTTGCATAAAAGACCCCGGCTGGTTTCTCTCTGTGAAGCTTACTATCATACCTAGGTTGGGCCACAACCTCCTTTCTCTGTCTGGTCTCCCCTCAGCCTTTAATGGACCTTCTCAAGTGCTTCAGTGGTAAAGAATCCACCTGCCAAGCAGGAGATGTGAGTTCAATCCTTTGATTGGGAAGATCTCCTAGAGAAAGAAATGGCTACCCACTCCAGTATTCTTGCCTGGAGAATTCCATGGATAGAGGAGCCTGGCAGGCTACAGTCCATGGGGTCTCAGAGAGTTGAACTGAGCACGCAAGCCATGCCATATATGCAGTCCTACGTGAGCCCGGGTGGCCTCATTTGCCTGTTGCAAGTGTCCCCTTGAAACTACTGATGGGGCAGGAATGGCTGAGCTTCAGAGGAGAGTGAGCTACACCTCACACTCCCCTGCCCAGACTGGGCCTTTGCACATGCCAGCCCTCCTACCCTCTCCTACATCTCCACTTGGGAAGCTTTTCCTCAGAGTTCAAGACCTTGTCAACAATTGTTCCTCTGTAGGACTCCCACATTGACCTCCCACAGCCTCTTCTTTTTGCAAATATTCAACAGATATTTATTGAGCATACACTGTTGTGATCCTGCTGACATTTGCTTACCGTCTAGACTGTCACTTTCTGTGTAGATGTCTTGGGCTGTGAATTTTTTGAGATTCTAAGCACCTTAGTTTATTCATCTAGGTATCCCCAGTTCCTGGAAAGGATTTAGGTGCATGGTACACCCCTAATAGATTTGTTTTTTAAAAAATAAATAAGCTGGAGTCCAGGGACTAAGACTCTGCGCTCCCGGTACAGGAGGCCTGGGTTGGATAGTTGGTTAGGGAACTAGATTCCACATGCCACAACTAAAGATCCCGCATGCCACAATGAAGACCCAGAGCAAATAAATAAATTTTTTTAAATAAAAATGAATAAACTTTATTATAAAAGAAAATGATTTTCAAGAAATTCCTAACAGTCCTTAAGGCTGGAAGGTGGATTTAAGGTCACCTCATCTATCTCCTGGCATCCATCCATTCCAAGCAAGTCATTATGTAGAATCTACTTGACCAAGTTCGCTGCAGGGGAACTCACGGTCCATGTGGCCACTTCCTCCACTCGAGGGTAGTGTTGATCATGGAAAAGTCCCCCTGCTATGAAGCTGGGTCCTGCCCCTCTGTGGTTCCCTGCACTGTTCCTTACTCTTCTCCCTGAAATACACAGAATGAGACCCTCCCTCTTGCCGCTGACAGCCCATCATATATTTGACATTTACCACATTTGTCTTTTCTTTCCAGGTACAGAAAAACCACTTACTAGCCATATGACCCTGAGCTTCACTTTCTTCTGAGCTTCAGTTTCCTTGTTTGTAAAACTGGGCTAATACCTATCTATATGGCTATCAAAATTAAATGAGCTCATGAATGTGAAGTGCGTAAAATAGTGTGTGTGTGTGTGTGTGTATGTGTGTGTGTGTGTGCGCGTGCTCAGTCGCTCGGTTGTGTCCAGCTCTTTGCAACCCCATGGAATGTAGCCTGCCAGGCTCTTCTGTCCATGGGATTCTCCAGGCAAGAATACTGGAATGGGTTATCATGCCCTCCTCCAGGGGATCTTCCCAACCCAGCAGTTGAACCCAGGTCTCCCACATTGCAGGCAGATTCTTTACCATCTGAGCCACCAGGGAAGCCTAAGAATACTGGAGTGGGCAGCCTATCCCTTCTCCAGGGGAACTTTCTGACTCAGGAATCAAACTGGGGTCTCCTGCGCTGTAGGCGGATTCTTTACCAGCTTAGCCACCAGGGAAGCCCAGAATAGTGCTTAGTGTATATTAAATGCTCAATACTGATTCTAGTTTTAGTTTGTATTACATTTTACATTCAGCACTTAAAATTGAACAACTTATATTTGAGACAGTTAATTAAAATACATACAAAAATATTATTATTATTTTATGAATATGTAATAAAATCACATTATATATTACCCACTCCTGATAAGAGCTTCCCTGGTGGCTCAGAGGGTAAAGCGTCTGCCTGCAATGTGGGAGACCTGGGTTTGATCCCTGGGTCGGGAAGATCCCCAGAGAAGGAAATGGAAACCCACTCTGGTATTCTTGCCTGGAGAATCCCATGGATGGAGAAGCCTGGTAGGCTATAGTCCATGGGGTCGCAAAGAGTAGGACATGATTGATCGACTTCACTTTCACTTTCTTTAACTCCTGATAAAATTGGAAACCCCCTCAGGTAGGGTCCATTGTGAAGTTTAATGGGCAACTTGGTCTGTTTTGTTTTTTTTTAATATATATATTTATTTATTTTTCGCTGCACGGGTCTTCATTGCTGCAGGAGGCCTTTCTCTAGCTGCAGTGAACAGGGGCTACTCTCTAGTTGCAGTGTACAGGCTTCTCACTGTGGTAGCCTCTCGTTGCAGAGCTCAGTAGTCACGGCACGCAGGCTTAGGTACCCCATGTTATGGGGGATCTTCCTGGACCAGGGATCGAACTGGTATGCCCTGCATTGCAAGGCAGATTCTTAACCACTGGGCCACCAGAGAAGCCCAGTCTCTATTTTTAATAAATGCTTGCTCAATTATTAACAAATGTCTACTAGGTCTGAACTCAGCCCTGATCACTCACATATACTGCCTTGAGATTTTCCAATCATTCTCTATGGTGTTCTTAAATTTAGGGTAACCAGCTGTCCTGGTTTTCCCAGGAATGAGGAAATATGGAAATTTTAGTTTTAAAACTGAATCTGAAGGGGGTTCCTGGGACTCAAGACTTTCAGTGCTAAAATCGGGATGAACTGCTTACCCTACTAATAATTCAGTGCTGCTGGATTTGAGGATTGAGGGTTAGTGAGAACTACCTACTTCTAGATTCCATGACCAAGGTCACCACTACAGCAATGCCACAGATATGTAGATGGTGTTTCCAGTAGGGTCTCACAGAGGTATTAGACCTTGATTGACAGAGCCTGCAGCTTTGCAAGAAAATTTTATCATTTCACACTGTAGTGGTTAGGCCATATGTAATTTAAACTTACACATGATGGATTAATAAATCAGCATGTCAATTTAAATGCTCTTGTGTGACTTTTCTAGGGCAGCCCCTTACCTGCTTCAGATCCTCAAGAGGGATTGGAGAGTAAGCAAGTGGTGGTGGGGTGGGGTGGGGCATGGGCATTACAGGAGGGAGGATTGTATGTTGGATTTTAGTTGCTCAATCCTGTCCGACTCTTTTGCAACCCCGTGGACTGTAGCCCAGCAGGCTCCTCTGTCCATGGGAAAGAAAGAATACTGCAGTGGGTTGCCATTTCCTTCTCCAGGGGATCTTCCTGACCCAGGGATTGAACCGGAATCTCCTGCATTACAGGCAGGTTCTTTACCGCTGAGCCTCTGGGAAAGCCCTCTGTGTTGGATTTTAACTGACTCTCTAGGGCAGAGTGCCCATTTCCAGGGATTTCTAGAATACCTGTGTCTGGTGGAGACCACAAATAAGGCTTGCTAGACTGACTCACCAACTCTGTGCAGTGGTTCTGCTCACCTGCCCATCCTTGAGTTCATCACCTCCTGGTTTCATCTCAACACACTTTTGGAAGTTACAAAGTTTCACTCTATTTTTATTTTTTAAGGAATGTATTTATTTTTTTGGCTGTGCTGGGTCTTTATTGCAGCACACAGGCTCTTAGTTGTGGCCCGTGGACTTCTCTCTAGTTGCAGTGCATGTGTGCTCATTTGCCCCAAGGCATGTGGGATCTTAATTCCCTGACCAGGGATTGAACTTGCTGCATCCCCTGCACTGGAAGACAATTCTTCACCACTGGACCACGAGGTAAGTCCCTCAGTCTGTTTTTAAAGTGCTTCCTACTACTAGATCTCTGTCTCAGGCACATTTAAAGGTCCCCGTGGTCATGACTGAGCGATTGAACTGAAATGAACTGAACTGAGGTCACATCACACTGAAGTGTTCTAGAAAAATTACCTTTAAATGGCTCATCTTTGAACTTTCCTGATGGTTCAGTTGTTAAGAATCTGCCTGCCAATACAGGGTACGCAGGTTCAATCCCTGGTCTGGGAAAATTTCACATGCTGCAGAGCAACTAAACCCCTGGGTTGCAAAGACTGAAGCCCTAGAGCCCATGCTCCAGGAAAAGCACAGGAGAAGCCACCACAAGAAGTCTGCTGGCTGAAACTAGAGTAGTCTCCACTCACCTCAGCAAGAGAAAGCCCGCACACAGCAACGAAGACCCAGCACAGCCAAAACATAAATGCTTAAATAAAATCGTTCATTTTCTCTGATTTGCTTAGTCCAGAAGTGTTCCTGTTCCAGGCTTGAGCATTCCGCTCGCTCCAGCTCCTCCGAAACAGTCCTGTCGCTCATCAGGGACAGTCATTTCTGTGGCTGGCAGGCTCTCAGACAGCAGGGATTTTTCTCACCAGCACCACCTGCTGCCCTGATCCCAGAGGCCTCCCTCCCTTTCCACCTGGCCTCCTTGCTGCCCTCTGGTTGACACACTTTGGGGTTTGCTGCTGGCCAAGAACAGGGAGGGGTTGGGCTGGTGTGGGGTGATGGGTGATCTGGAAATAGCCTTGGGGGAGGGGCCCAGCTCTGAAGCTGGCATTGAGGTGTTAGTCTGTGCTGAGACACTCAGCAGTCAGAAAAAGGAGGCATCTTTGTTAAGTCTAGTGTCCCCTCCTGAGAAGGGTATTCACCCCTCTGGGTCGGTAGCTAGTAATATCCACATACAACTTTGACTCCAGATTCCCTAGGTATTCCCTCCCTCCTGGGCTCCATACTCTTTAGGCTCTCAAAGGAGGGTTCTGGGATGGTTGTGGCCTGGAGGGGGGCCAACTGGCTCTTCACATACAGCAGCCTCACCACATCTGCCAGCTAGCTCATCATCCCTTACTCAGCACCAGCCAGTCGTGCAGATGCCCCAGATGAAAGGCAGGTCATCAGTGGCAAGGGTGGGAGCAACACAAGGTATCCAGGGTGCAGGGGTCAGAGGTAGAGCTGAGAAGGGACCCGGTGCCCATTGGTTTTTCCCGAAGTCATCTTCTTCCCTCCTGGATGAACAGGCAGCCGGTTGACAACAAGGCTGTCTCTCCTGAGTCCACCACCTACAGACCCTGGCAACCAAAAGTGACAGGCTCATGCTTTGACAGTGGTGACAGGCTCTGATGTGTCCAGCCTCCCTGCCACCCTCAGGCAGCCCAGGGCCTGGCTTGTGACTGTGCATTCTCAGCCCATCAGTCCTGTAAGCGTCCCTTTTGTTCATGAAGGTCTGCCCTGTGTGTTGCTCACTTTGTTATGTCCAGAGCTTTATGAAAGATACATTGTTCATGGAAGGAAAAGTGTGTCCCAGGCTAACAGGGAACAAGAGGGAAAAAAGTTCTACTTCACCCAAAGTGAAGGGGACTCTTCAGCCTTCATGGAGAGTTGGAGGGACTTTCTTGGGCTGGTGCTTCATCTGCTTGCTGAGCTCTGCCAGTACCATCCTTCCCATCCACAGAGCCTGGTTCTCTGGGTTTGACCCCAGACATCCTGGTGGTGAGGCAAAAAGACTGCCCTGACCAGGGTGATAGGGATGCTTGGTGAGTTTACCTGCTGCCTGCTGAGGCCAACACCCCCTTTCTCCCTGGACTCCATCTGCCCAGGTGTTCAAGGTCCCCACATCCTGTGACAACCGTGGACCCAGCCCATGGCTCCAAGACCCCAGAAATAGGACTCTTCTACACCCGCCCAGGAAGGTATCACAAAAAGCAGGATGTGCAATGGTTAGGAACACCTATGCCAGTCCAACCAGGGTTTGACTCTACTCTTCACCAGCTAGGTGACTTGGTAAATTAATCACTCAGCCTCTTTCCTCATGTACAAAACAGGGTTAATAACATTTACTACTTCATGGAGAAGGAAATAGCGACCCACTCCAGTGTTCTTGCCCGGAGAACCCCAGGGACAGGGAGTCTGGTGGGCTGCCGTCTATGGGGGTCGCAGAGTCGGACACAACTGAAGCAATGCAGCAGCAGCAGGGCTGTCCTGAGGATTAAACAAAACAATGCAGAGCACCTGGCACAGGGTCCACATGCACCTGGCAGAGTCCATCCACATGCATGTAAAAGTTACTACAACCCTCAGCTTTGAGGGGTATGAGGGCCTAAGAGGGGCCCTGACAATCCACCAGTCTACAGCCAACCTGCTTTGTCCTTTTGATCCTGAGGACTTAGGCCACTGTGTATTGACTACTTCCCTGCAATCTTGTACCAGAAGTAGAAGGCTCTGGGACTTCCCTTGTTGTCCAGTGCTAAGACTCCATGCTCCCAATGCAGGGGACCTGGGTTCAATTCCCGGTCAGGGAACAGATCCCACCTACCTCAACTAAGTTTGCATGCTGCAACTAAAGATCCATGGCAAATTAATTAATGTGCAGCAAATTAATTAATTTAAAAGGCCACTCTGGCTTTTTAAATAATCGAATTTTGGCACCTTAGATATGGGTCCACTTTTGGCCCTGCTTACAGTCCAGGCTTTGGATTTGGTCTCCTGATTTGATCATCCTAGACTCCACCTGCTTGACCAGGGCTTTCCAGGACTGGCTTTCTGTCACTGCCCTGCCTGCAAGATTAAAGGCATTTGGGCTGACTCTACTGCCTGTCCAGGGCTTGGTGGTGGGGGTGGTGGCCGCAGGCCTGCTGCTGTGATGACCAATGGGAGATGTGGGAATGTGAAATTGGTGAATGGTCACTATATGGGGAGGTGGAGGGTGGGAGGAACTGGGATACAGAGTGTCAGGAGAGCAAGGCAGTGTTTGTGGGCCTGTTTGCTCTGAAAAGGAATGTCTCAGGTGAGTCAGCCCACCCATGTTCTCCAATACTAAGCAGGAGAAGGAAAAGCTAGAGGAGGCCATTTGCTTAGAGTTGAAGGTGTAGGAAGTAGAGGAAGACCCTGTCAGAATGATGGAGAAAGAACAGGCACCCCCCTCTTCCAGTTCCCCAAGCCTTCAAAGAGTCCAGTGACTTGATTTACATCCAGAGATTTATTAAACATAAACAGTCTCACAAGGAGATTACATGTGTCCTCAGGTCAACAGAGAGTACGGGTAAGTGTGTTGGTAAAAAAGAGGTACGAGGTCCCTGATCTGTGCTCTGAGGGGTGGTCAGTCAGGCGGGGCCTGGGCCAACCAGTAAGGCAGATGAGGGTCCCTGTCCGGAGGACTCACTGCTCCTGGGTGCCCCAGGAGATGTAGTCTGGCCTTGTGGCTGCATGGTACTCATCGATGAGCTGCTGCACAATCTCCCTGGATGTGTCCAGCTCGTCAAAGTTCTCCTTGAAGATGTCCTCCTTGCGGAACTGCTCCAGGAAGGCCTCCCGCTTCCGCAGCTGTCGTATTGGCGACAGGTCCGCTCGAAGAGCTTAGGGTGTACAAAAAGGGCTTAGGGTGGAGAGGGGTCACGGAGAACTTCAAGGAACCATGTGGCCCAGAAGTCCAGGGAACCAAGGCTGGGCTATCCCCACAGTAAAAAAGCCAGAAGCAGGGGTAGCAGGGTTGTAGAGAGATGAGGAACCACCAGGAAGATGACTATGGGGCTCACCGAGGAGATGCTGGTATGGTTGGCCATCATGAGCCCACTGACCCTGTGGGCAGAAGGCAGGTAGGGCGACTTCCTAGACAGGGCCACCTGGATGCTGGCAGGGCCCCAGGGGATGAAGTTGGCTAGCTTCCGTTCCCGGATCCTCTGCAGGCTCTTGTGGACCTGGGGTGGGCACAGGAATGGTGGTGGTAGCCTCTCCTCTACCCCTGTGGGCTCCGGGGGTAGGACAAAGGGGCTTCACCTACCTGGGTGGGGTCCACTTCCCCCTGGATGATGTTGAGGATGGCGATGTAGCAGTGGTTGGTCTGGCGATCCCGGCCTGTGGACACCATCACGTTCTTGGGCTGCAGCAGTCGCCTCATGACATCCAGGACCGTGGTCTTTCTCACGCTGGCCACCTGAGGGGAGAGTAGCCACAGGGCAGCCCGGCACTCAGGGCACAGGCGAGAGACACATGGACAGAGAGCACGCGGCGACGCACAGCCCCATCAGACGCGGGGGAGCCTGGTCTCTCTGGGGAGTGTCCTTAGACTCAGGTCCTCACTGAGGGATCAGAGATCTCAGTCCCCCAAGCTCAGCTAACTCATGCCCTCGTGCAGGAGCATCACCAGACTCCATACAGCCCAGTCCTTGCAGGGAGCCACAGGCAAGGGGAGAGGAGAGCAAGTCAGCCAGGAAGCAGGGCCTCCAGGTGCAGCAGAGAGAAGGGAAAGGCTGGTCAGGGCCTACTGGGCCTGAGGGCTGCTCTTACCGACTGGTCCGTGGTGAGGGGGGTGTAACCAGTCATGAGGAAGTGGAGCCGTGGTGTGGGAATGAGTGAGGCGATGAGACCGATGAGGTCGTTGTTCATGTAGCCGGGGTAGCGCAGGGTGGTGGTGCTGGCTGACATGATGGTGGACACCTGGGGACAGCGTGCCGGGTCATGGGCCTTGTCCTGGGGGCCTCCCTTCCCTAGATGGTGCTTCGGGAAGGAGGGAGTCCAGGAGTGGGGGGCTCACCAGCTGGTTGATCTGGGAGAATGAGGGATTCTGGATGTGCAGGCGGTCTGTGGCAATCCGGTTCAGGGCTGTGTTGTCCAGCACCACCTGGGGGGACAGAAGAGGGTGTCAGATTTAGGACAGAAAGGACAGGAGCTCTGCCTGAGTCTGGGCTATGATGGTTCATTTCCCTGGTGCTTCATGGCCAGAAAGACCCATCCAAAAGAGACTTGAGCAAGACTAGGGCACAAGAAGGTTCAAAATGGGACTTTAAAAATGCATGAAAAGGATGAAATAGATGGCGGGGGTGGGGGGGGTGTTGGGACTGGAGTAAGGGAGACTCCAGGACTTACCACACAGTCGGCATTCTGGGTCAGCCTCTTGAGCGTGAGCAGTGAGTTGTAGGGTTGGACCACCACATCGCTCATCTCATCCTGGTTGGGAAATACTGAGTATGTCTGCACCAGCTTCTTGGGGTATCTAGTGGTGTTTGAGAAAGGACGGTCAAGGGCAACAGACTGGAGGCTTGGTAAACCTGGGGCTTCTAATGACTGTCAGGATGGGGAAATTGGGGTTCGGTTCATAGGACAGCAGAGAAAGGAGACTTGACTTTTGGCAGTCTGTAACCCAGAAGGGGGGAAGGGCAGAGAGACATCTTAGGACCTAGAGTTTTAATTCCAGATCAGGCTTACTCCCTGAATCTTCATCAAAGATTGGGATTCTAGACTCTGGTTCCAGCCACTAGGAGTGCGACTGGGTTCCTGGTCATTGTACCTTTCCTTCCTCAATACAGCAGGAAATGGAAGGGCCCTTTCCTGCTCCAGTGAATGGGAAGGTTTTATCTGGAGGGCCTCCCAGTCACCTGGGAAACCAAATCATCTTTGCCCTTCAAAACAGACTTACCTGTCGTTGAGCCGTTCTAAGAGGTAGGAGCCCAGGCCAGAGCCTGTTCCCCCAGCGATGGAGTGACATAGCACGAAGCCCTGCATGGGGAAGGGGCGGTCAGTATCTAGGTTTCAAGTGGCAGGATTTCCAGTTTTACCCAACTCATAACTTCCTGGACTCCTATCTTCCTAGGACCTCTCCTTCACTTCCCTCCCCCCACCACCCCACCCCCTACAGATTAGCAGACTCTTCGTTATTTCCAGCAAGGCCCTGTGGCTTCTGTCCAGTGCAAAGGGTGCACGGGGAGGGTCCCACACCTAACAGATGGCTTCTAAAGGGTGCTGCCGAGCGGTCCCCTGCTGACCATTACCGGCATTCCTGAGATGCTTACCTCTAGGCTGTCGCTGCCATCGCTTCCCGGTCTATGATGTCAAAAATGTCCTCATGGATCTTCTCTCCCTGTAGACATGGAGGGCATCAGAGTGGGACAGGACTAAGGGACAAGGACTTTGGCCTCAGAATAGCCACCCTCCATTCTCCTTATAGTACCTAAAAGTCCTTTTCGGAACACAGTGATCCTACTTTTTGTTTGCACTGAAAGGAAGTACAGCCTGGTGGTTACGAGCAGGGTCTCTACATCCAGACTGCCTGAATGCCTATATTAGCTCTAGGTCTAGTTAGTTGAGTGACTCTGGGCATGCTATTCATCTCTCTATACCTCAGTTTCCTCATCTGTACAATGAAGGCACTAATACACGTCCACAGTCCCTTATCTAAAATTCTTGGGGCATTATGTTTCAGAGTTCAGATATTTCAGATTCTAGGAGGGCTATATGGTGTGTATAACACAAGCTAAGTAGAACACCAGTGGGGCAGGGGTCTGAGGGGTGCTAATCAAATACATTAATATTTCTTTAGTGAAAGGAATGAGAAGTGGCAAAGTTGAACAGAAACTATAAACTAGCTTACCTCTATTGAGATTTGGTTTTGCTGCTAAATGTGTAGTTATAAATCCTCTTTTGGTTTCAGAGTTTTCTGGATTCTGGAAACCTACAGAGACTGTGGACCTGTGGTACCTACCACTAGGATTGTTGGAAGGTCTGGGTAAGTTAATTTATGTAAAACACTAACAATGGCCTGACATCCGGCAAGAGCCCAGTGCAGTCTCTTATGACTATTACATAGTTCGCTCAGAACCCCCTCAGTCACATCTCTCTCTCCACTCATATATTCTCCATCTGGTTTATCTTCTCTTTAGGAAGTCACAGGGCCAGTCCCCATGCAGGAGTGGAGTTCTTCTGCCAAGGAACAGCAAATGACCTGGGAAAATCCACTGGCCCAGTTGTTGCCAGCTCCTCCTCCATGCTCCGACAGGTAGATGTTCTCTGGGTTGTAGAGCTTGGCATAAGGGGAGTTGAGGATGGAGTGGATCACTCTGGGCTCCAGGTCCAGCAGCACTGCCCTCGGGATGTAGTGCTCATCGTCTGCCTGTAAAGGGGAGTTTAGGAGGGGCCCAGTCAGCTCGGGCCTGCCCAGTCTTCCAGTCCTCCCAACCCCGGTCCTGCTTCCCTCCCTCTTCAAGCCAGCCTCCCTGGCTACTCTGCCTAGCGGGCCTCCCAGTACTAAGCCACTGCCCTTCCCTTCAGAACCCTGGGCCACTACCGTTCCTGGCTAAGTCCCTGGGGGCACCTGGTAGAAAAAGACGTCCTTGCGATCAGTGCCCTCGGTGGCGAACTCCTCCACGATGCCCTCGGGGCTGATACCATGCTCGGCGCACAGCTGTTTCCAGAACTCGAACCCAACTGACGGGCAGAACGGGGGGTGGGAAGAAAGAGGATATCTGGGTCTGGGCAGGTTCCAACTAGGAGCTGGGGGACTCAATGCCTGGGTCCAGCGATAGCAAGTCAAGCTTCGGGAGTCTCTCGTGTCAGAGGAAAGGGCAGTATATCAGCGACTGGGCAGAGGAGGGCCCCTTGGGGTTGAGCAACTGGATACTGGGTCTGGCATGTCCCACCTTTCGGAGAACTACGATTCTGGGAAGGGCAGATGGAGTTTAGGATCCCACAGCGAGATCCCTTAGAACCTAAGAAACCCTGGCTAGTGGAGGGGCCGGAAGTTCGCTCACTCTGATTGCCGCACTGGCCCAACTGTAGGGTGATGATCTCCCTCGGCATCTCTCCTCTGGCAGCTGCGTTGCAGCCGCTCTCTACGGCAAAGATACCGCTCTCGCCACAGAAAAGCCGCCTCTCCCGCCAGCAAAGCCGCCGCTCCCTAGCCCGTCGCACTGCGCATACGCCAAAACTCGCCCCGCCCCCAAACTTCATCTGTTCCAATGAAAACTGAGTTCTGGCGAGGGCACTTCCTTACTTGTCTGGCTTCAGCCCTGCAGACTGCGCGAGCGCAGCTCCTGATTGGGGCGTCGGGGACGTAATTTTGATGCAGTGTTCTTCTTTCTGGGATGTACGCGACCGAGAGCCTTCGCGCAGGCGCGCTGTGGAGGGATGCGGCCTCCCTCGCCGTTTCGCGCATCTGCGCAGTTGATATTATTGTGACTGTCGGGCCGTGGCCCCGGATGTTGTGGCTGCCGGGGGGAGATGGCGGAGGCAGAGGGGGTGGCCGTGGCCCCAGGCCCAGCCTCCGGTCAGACTTTCAAGGGTCGCCGCCCTATGTCAGGCTCCTGGGAGCGAGACCAGCAGGTTGAGGCGGCGCAGCGGGCCCTGGTGGAGGTGCTGGGGCCTTACGAGCCTCTGCTGAGCCGAGTGCAGGCAGCCCTGGTGTGGGAGCGGCCAGCCAGGAGCGCCCTGTGGTGCCTGGGGCTGAACGCGGCTTTCTGGTGAGAGAACTGGATTCTCGGAAACCCTCCGAGGCGCGAATTCGTCAGGTTTCTCTAAGGCTCTATCTCTCGCCTCCTTTGTTTTCTTCGCTGCACTGGCTCCTACCTGTACCTGCCTAATTTTGTCTCACCTCATTCCACTCTATCCCGCCTGAGGCTTTGGCACCGCAGTTCTTAGGGCCTTCCAGTTGTTTCCCCTGCTTAACGTGCACCCTCGCCCCGCACATCTGGCAGGAGCTTCTAGTAACGAGCCGCTCGCAGTGAGCGAAGGCGCCTCATTTTAGCCAAGAGAAGCTGTGTCCCGTTAAGGCCATCACCTCCCTTCTCTTGTCTGCTCAACAGTCTCGAGATCTTGGTACTTATTGTTGGGGAAGGTGAGTAAGGCGTGAGATCTTGAAAAGGGATCCATAGGTGTAATAAGGAAACAGGCTTAAACGACCTGAATTAGCATGTTAGATAGACATCCTTTTGCCCACTCAGGAAGTTTGCGAAGTCTGAAAGTCCTTGAGAGCCTCCATAACTGCAACTTGAAAGAAAATTACAAGCTTTTGAAGACAGTTATGAAATAGTAATTGTGGGATTTCACCCATTTTAAAGCCACTTAAGACAACTTCTCCGTGTTCCAAGGAATGAGGGAAGCATCCTTCCCCACGGTTTATATGCAGGGAAATTGAGGGAGTCTAGTAGTGTTTGTTTTTCTGAGCTGGGATAGTAGGGCTAAAAATATGCTTAAAGAATCTGTGTCATCCTGTGTGAAAATGGACTGCTGCTTCCCTGAGTTGTCATCTCCTGAAGTGAACTTAGGTCTTCATAGGATCTGCCGAGCAGAGTTTGGATTTATTCATAACTAGGGAAGTATTACTGATCAGATTCCAAGGAACTCAAGTGTAGGGGGGATTCTACAGCTAAATGAAAAATAAAGCAGTTCTGGATAAGCCTGAAACATAACAAAGTGTGTGTTTCCAAAACATAATTGTTTTTGCTAAAAATATCTTTCCTCTTGAAATTCTTGGTTTTAAAATCAAAATATTTGTTATCCTTTGAAAGAATGTTTTTGGTGAGCTGGAGCAAAACAAGTTCATTGACAGGAAGACACACTATGGAGGTATATATTATAATAATCGTCTCCTGGTTTGAAGGAGACTTGGGTTAGAGGTGTCACAGCAGTCTCTGGTATTTGTTGCTTCTAGAGTCTTGAGCAAACTTGATAAACTTTTCCTTCAGGATTCTTCCTTTACTTTTGGTAGTGCTTCTTCCTTGATCCCCAGGTACCTACTCTCCCCCAGGCTCTCTGTCAGAAAACTTTTAACTGTAGCACCTCATTCTGGAGCATTTACCCAAATGACCTTATCTTTTCCTCTCACCTCCACATCCCAGACCATAGCCCTAGACCATTAAGTCAAAACTTCTTTGCCTACCATGGGATTGTATTATTAGGAAAAGAGCTGATCATGAATCAGTTTGTATTAAAGTGTGACTGACTGATGTATAAAAACATTGGCAGCATTTAAATGAATTCTGATAAAGCAAGGGTTTATTAATGCACATAGATCAGTAGCATGTATGTTGTTATTTCTGAGGAAAGGACCTTCCACATGATCCTTGCCTAAGAAAGATTTTCTAGGTAGAATGTGGGGTGGAAGTCTGTTCATCAGTTCAGTTCAGTTCAGTCGCTCAGTCGTATCTGACTCTTTGGGACCCCATGAATCGCAGCACACCAGGGTTCTCTGTCCATCACCATCTCCTGGAGTTCACTCAGACTCACATCCATCGAGTCGGTGATGCCATCCAGCCATCTCATCCTCTGTTATCCACTTCTCCTCCTGCCCCCAGTCCCTCCCAGCATCAGAGACTTTTCCAGTGAGTCAGCTCTTCGCATGAGGTGGCCAAAGTACTGGAGTTTCAGCTTTAACATCATTTCTTCCAAAGAACACCCAAGAGCTGATCTTTAGAATGGACTGGTTGGATCTCCTTGCAGTCCAAGGGACTCAAGAGTCTTCTCCAACACCACAGTTCAAAAGCATCAATTCTTCGGCATTGAGCTTTCTTCACAGTCCAACTCTCACATCCATAAATGACTACTGGAAAAACCATAGCCTTGACTAGGCGGACCTTTGTTGGCAAAGTAATGTCTCTGCTTTTCAATATGCTATCTAGGTTGGTCATAACTTTCCTTCCAAGGAGTAAGCGTCTTTTAATTTCATGGCTGCAGTCACCATCTGCATTGATTTTGGAGCCCCCCAAAATAAAGTCTGACACTGTTTCCACTGTTTCCCCATCTATTTCCCATGAAGTGATGGACCAGATACCATGATCTTCGTTTTCTGAATGTTGAACTTTAAGCCAACTTTTTCACTCTCTTCTTTCACTTTCATCAAGAGGCTTTTTTAGTTCCTCTTCACTTTCTGCCATAAGGCTGGTGTCATCTGCATATCTGAGGTTATACATGTGTTTAAAAGTTACAGTTACCTTTAATTTGCTGGTTCCCAATAGCATTTACTTAAGTTTACTAATATGCTATGTTTAAAATGTCAGATCCCTTTCTCCTACTCCTGGGTCTCTTAATGCATTGCTGCCCATTGGTCTTTATCTCTGGCATTTCCTGGTAGCTTGTCTGCTGTGTATCCAGTAGGCATTTACTCTTGTTACATTCCCATCAGGCTCTAAGTAGGTGGGGGAGAGATGTAACAAAATGAGGGTGTGACTCTTGAGAGTGAAAGAACAACTGGGTGTACCATTTATGGAGAGGACTCATACCTGTGAAGGTTACAAAATGACTGACTGATAGTGGAAAGGATCCAGAAGTGAGGGTTGTTTAGCATTGGAGTTCACAGCATGGTTTGTTTTAGGAAATGAGCTTCTGTGGAACGTGATTTGAGGTTCAAAATAAAAGTCAGACTACATTCCAGTAGCATCAAATTGAATATGGCTGTAGATATTTTGCTTAGGAATGTCAAAGAGTAATTGCTTTATTCTCATTTCATTTAAAAAGGTATTTAGGAAATGCAGGTGAGTCTTTGGTGCAGGTCAGAGAGAAATCAAATCTGAAGCATTTTATTTTTCATTACTTGTTTTGAATAATGATACATCATTAACTGAGGTGTTTTATACATTTCGAGGTATTAGAAGACTGAATAGGAGTACAAACAAATCATCAGAATTCAGGTAGGTAGCGCTTAACTTTCAATGTTCTATTTTCTCAGTTGAGGTTTTCCTGTACCTGTGAATGTGCCCTCTTACATTTTAATAAAGAACATAAAAGATAGGAATAGATGAGATGCCTTGCTCATATAGTATTTCAAGGCTTTCCTTCTTATTTTTCCAGTTCCAGAAATATTACAGTGATTGTGATCTTTAGCCTATATTGCTCCTTGTCATTTATATGTTATTTTCTCTAGTATAACAACAGAAATATCAGGCCTTCCTTATCCATATCAGGCCTGTATTTTCGTTAGCCTTAACAGCACCTGTAAATGAGTGATTTGGGGGAAGAATATCTGAGTCAGCAAGAATCTATCCTGATAGGATAAGAAAAAAACAGATTTTAGTAACTTTGGGCTGGACTCATTCCTAGGAGATAAGGGATGGGTAAAGGAGCCCTGGAAAGGAGTGTGAACTCTTAAGCCCTTGCACCGCCTCCTGTGAAAAGCGCATGGTTCAAGAGGGTAGGGGACTGGGGGCCGGGGGCAGATGATTGCTGAGCTCCTTTCCAGTTTTTCACATTCTGTGATTCTAGGAATATTGGTTAGGAATATTGATTTAGAGCAGTCCACAAACTTTTTTTTCTCTTTGATAAGATCTCTGTTGGGATCTGTTTTTAGAGTCACTAGTCTGAGTTAACCATACTATATTTTAGGGGGTATTAGGAAATCTCTTGTTTTCTCAATGTTTTCAGGTGATTCCCCTCCCTGCCCCTCTCCCCCAGGAAAAATACCCCCAAGTGAAAAAATGACCCAAGAAGTGATTATACAGCAATGCTGATTTAAAAGGTTAGAATTTGAGGGCGGAAAAATAGTGAGAGATAGGAAATGGAAGGGAGGGCCTATTAAGAAGAGGCATTTATTCTGTGGAAAAAAAAAATCTCTACATCAAATTTCAGATGGAATCTATTGAGCAGTTTCTGATGAAGGTCTTTGGAGGGTTCTTATATTTGGTAGCAGGAGGACTCCCAGAGATGCCTTGTTGTTGCTCAGTCGCTAAGTCGTGTCCAGCTCTTTGCTACCCCATGAACTGTAGCATGCCAGGCTTCCTAGTCCTTCTTTGTCTCCCTGAACAGGGAGGATTCCCAGAGATGCTTTGGCTTCCTTTTGTTTTTTTCTTTTTGCCTCTTTTTTGCCAAAAGTTTTTATCTGTTCTGATTTTAAGGTTGGGTGCTTTCTGTCCATTAACATAAGGTGGGTCGTTTGCAGCTCTCTGGTTTCATTTCTGGTTTTGTACAGGCAGCAATGAGCATACAAGATATAGGTTACATTAATTTTTTTCTTTCTAATTTACCAGTGACTGGCTCATTAACCAGACAGCCACAAGTGCTGTACAATAATGGGCTTTCTGTCCCTATAGGATGGGCTGCTTTGTTCTGAAGTGCCACTGAGAGAAGCTTACTCTGTAATAACAAAGAAACCCAGAAATAGTATCTTCTTTGATTGAAAATAGACATGTGATCTTTATTTTGTTTATGAATATAGCAGACTCTAAGTTACCGATACCAATGATGACAATCCGTGGTATAGTTGACCTCAAAAAATTGTTTCTTTTTGGAATTTCTCATGATTTTTCTGGACACCAGATTGTTTTTCTAATAAATATTTTATTTAGACTGATAGTTAATTGAATTTTAGCCCCTATAAAGGGGGTGGATAATTTATAAAAGGACAAAAAACCCCTAAATAGTAATAAATCAATGGATATATACATTTTTACTCATTAATAATAATAAATCTAATATAAGTGGCAGTGAGTTACTAATTTCTGCTTATTAGGTTTTTAAAAATGATAGTATTTAATTCTGGGCAAAATATGGAAAATCTGGTGTATGGTTGATAGGAATGTGAATTTGACAGCCTTTTTGGAAACTAATTTGGCAACAGTATTAAGACATTTAAAAAGTTACTACCTTTTCAGGGGCTTGGGAGAAATGGGGAGTGATTGCTAACTGGCATGGGGGTTTGGGGGGGGTGATGAAAATGTTCTAAATCAGATAATTATGATAGTTGCAACTCTGAGATACCAAAAAACACTGAATTTGACTGTTTGCAAGGTTTATTTTATGGTATGCAAATTGTATCTCTGTAATGCTGTTAAAATAGTTAATGATTTTTGACCTAGTATTTCCATTTAAAGTAATCATAAGTAAGGTCAGATTTATGCTCAGTGATAGGGTTTGTTACCTCAAAAATTGGAAGCATCTCAGTTCAGTTAGGGAAAGGCTTAAAAACTAATTGTGTTTGTGTATGATGTGATTAATCATCCTCAAGTGTGAGTGCTTTTCTGGTGATAAAGGAAGACATATCTGTGGATTTTTAAATGAAGGAGAACGTTTTGAAACCAGGTACCCTGTCCTTCTATGGAGTATTTTATATGTGAAATCTTTTTAACTGAAGAGAATAATCTCTCTTGATATTTTGGGATATGTGTGTGGATAATGAGTTATTTATATTTTAAGCTTTTTACTATGGAAAATTGGAGAACATATATATAAGCAGGCAGACTAATATTATGTATCACCATGTACCTAGCTTTAGAAATATTCAGTTCTTGGCCAATTTTGTGTCTTCTATACCCCAGTTCTTTTCCACCTCCTCCTTTCTTGTTTTGAGGCAAGAAACCAGTTTGTCCTGTAAAGAGCCCGACAGATTGTATTTTGCTGATTGGATCCCTGTGGCTTAACACGTTCCTCTGTGCTCTTCTGTGTGTTTCCTGTAAATTGGAAGCTAAATCTAGAGGCTTGACCAGATTTAGGGTAAAATAAATTTTTTTTTGTCAGACTAGTAATAGTGTATTAATTTTATTTTTATTTTCTTCCTTAATTATGAACTATATTTTCTAACATTTCTTCTACAAACATGCTTGCCATTAGAAATAAAAAAAAAATATCATTAAGGAAAAGTCTATTGTGAGCCTTCTACAGTTGGTAGAAGGAGTAATGGGCTATGGGCAATAATCAAATAGTTCACATGTGAATATCCAGAGTTGACTGCAGTTGTAGTTGTTTTTGCTAAGTTGGAAAGTTCTCATGATGATTATAGTTGCTGAAAAAATGTTTTGCGTGTTGTCTTATCCAACTTGTATACTGTTAAATCTGTATGTGAATTTTTTGGCTTGTAGAAATAGACATTGGAGGATGGAACTAATCCAGAGGAATCCTCCCTTATTTGTCTTCATTCCTTACTTACACCAATCTCACAAGTACTTTATCTTTAATTATGTCTTGTCCTTGTACATAGTTGCAGAGTTGGTTATTTTTTTAACAGGTAGGCCTCCAATGTAGTTCAGTTCATCGCTCAGTCGTATCTGACTCTTTGCAATCCCATGGACTTCAGCACGCCAGGCTTCCCTGTCTATCACTAACTCCCAGAGCCTGCTCACACTCATGTCCACTGAGTTAGTGATGCCATCCAACCATCTCATCCTCTGTCGCATCCAAGTTACCTCCATAAAATAAAAGTATAATGTGACTTCAGTATATCCCAAACACACCAATCTGAGACTGATAATTTCCTTTTGTTTAAGAATTTAGTATTGAGGCCAAAGGGAAGGTATACACACTTACCCATATTCTTTTTTATTTGATAGACACCTAAAGGAATTAATAACATTTGATATTGTCTTCCCTGATAGTTCAGTTGGTAAAGAATCTGCCTGCAATGCAGGAGACCCTGGTTCGATTCCTGGGTTGGGAAGATCTGCTGGAGAAGGGATAGGCTTCCCACTCCAGTATTCTTGGACTTCCCTGGTGGCTCAGCTGGTAAAGAATCCGCCTGCAATGCGGGAGACCTGGGTTTGATCCCTGGGTTGGGAAGATCCCCTGGAGAAGGGAAAGGCTACTCGCTCCAGTATTCTGGCCTGGAGAATTCCATGGACTGTATAGTCCATAGGATTGCAAAGAGTCAGATGTGACTGAGTGACTTAAAATTTGGGGGCTTCTCTTGTGGCTCATCTGGTAAAGAATCCACCTGCAATGTGGGAGACCTGGTTTCATTCCCTGGGTTGGGAAGATCCCCTGGAGAAGGGAAAGGCTACCCACTCTAGTATTCTGGCCTGGGGAATGCCATGGACTATACAGTCCATGGGGTCACAAAGAGTTGGACGCAGTGAGTGACTTTCAGTTTCATTTTCAGTACCTTGGAGGGGGCTTCCCAGGTGGTGCTAGTGGTAAGAAGCTTATCTGCTAGTGCAGAAGATGTAAGAGATGCTGGTTCAGTTCCTGGATTGGGAAGATCCCCTTGAGGAGGAAATGGCAACCCACTCCAGTACTCTTGCCTGGAGAATCCCATGGACAAAGGAGCCTGGCAGGGTCCATAGGGTCCCATAGAGTCAGACACAACTGAAGTGACTTAGCATGTATGCACACAGGTACCTTGAAGAGATCAACTCTAGTGATTTGAGGTGAACTTTCCATTAATTAAGATTTTATCTATATGGAAGAAGCTATTTTTCCAAGAATTGTTATTTTACGTGGGGCTTCCCTCACAGCTCAGTTAGTAAAGAATCCACCTGCAATGCAGGATACCCTGGTTGGATTCCTGGGTTGGAAAGATCTACTGGAAAAGGGATTTCCACTCCAGTATTCTTGGGCTTCCCTTGTGACTCAACTGGTAAAGAATCCACCTGCAATGTGGGAGACCTGGGTTCAGTCCCTGGGTTGGTAAGATCCCCTGGAGAAGGGAAAAGCTACCCACTCCAGATCATGAGGGACCTTTTATGACAAAGGGTACTGAGTTTTATCCTGCACATAAAGATTAATCAGCAAAGAGTTTTACAAATGGTATATTTGCTGGATCATGAAGGCTAAAACTGTGAGCATCTTCTTGAACCAGGTTAATTCTGGTCAGTAATGCAATTGGCCTGGAGAATTCCATGGACTGTATAGTCTCTGGGATCACAAAGAGTCAGACATGACTGAGCGACTTTCATTCACAGAAAAGCTCTTCTTCCTCTTAAATTTCTGTGTTGGCTTGTTCAAGGAAAGGTTATCCTGTCTGGCTCTAAAATTGCATTATTGACCAGGATTAATCTGGTTCAAGAAGATGCTCACAGTTTTAGCCTTCATGATCCAGCAAATACACCATTTGTAAAACTCTTTGCTGATTCATCTTTATGTGTAGGATAAAATTCAGTACCCTTTGTCATAAAAGGTCCCTTATGATCTGACTTCTTCCTCTCTCCCCATACTCTTCCTCTCTCTCTGTTCTTTATGTTTAGTTCTGTCAGACTACTTGTAGTTCCCTAAATATGTTATGCCAGCTGGCTGTTCTCCCTCTCTGAATATCCTCTCCTTTCTCACACTCTTTTCCTATGTTGTCTTACCATTTCAAATCCCAGCTTAGATGTCCTCATTGTTATTATCTTATCATGCTATGTTACAAACATGTACTGACATAAATTCACTTGAGAATAAGGTCCATGTGTTACTCTTTTCTGAAACTGGCCTACTTACCATAAGGTCTCAGCATATAGTAGGCAATTAATAAATATCTGAATTGAGTTGAAGCATAGGTGGGGGCTCGAATAGACTGCTAAAAGAGTTCAGCTCTTTGAGAAACTGTATTTTTATTGCCATCATCTTTGAAAAACTGACCTTTCTTAGGAAAGTTTAGTATCCTTTCCCTCCCCAGTTTGTATTTGCGTTAGCAGTTGTTACCTGGAAAGTGGAAATTGCAGACAGTCTGGATTACCTCCCTAGAGAGCCCTCTCAGGTACTTCAGAGAACACAGAGTCATGCCACATCCTGCTGCTGGGACATAGAAGCAACAGCTCGGGGGAGCAAGATGCTCTCAGCCCTTATCCCTGGCCTTGTTAAACTTCCTTGGTTTGTTGAGGTGATGAACTGGCTTTGGAGAGAAGATTAATGGCCTTGGGGCAGCTCTTGAGGCTTACTCCTGTTAAACTACTTTCATTCTTTAATTTCGTGTATGATTACAGTATCCTTGAAGTGATGAGGTAGAGATATTGGAATAGGGTTGCCATGAGTGACTGGGTTTCTCTAAGTTCTTGGTTTCTTCCATCCCTCATTTTTTTGTACTGTTTAAAATACAGAACATGGGTTCATGTTTATTGAAAACAGTGCAAAACATCTAGAGACCAAAATTAAAGTTCCTCTGACAGCCCCTGCGTGCATATGTGTATTCATAGATACACACAGATACAGCTTTAAAAAAAAAAGGATTATACTCTTAGTATGGTATTCTGTGAATATGTCAGGTCATTAGGTCATGTGTTGTATTGAGAAGATGAGGTCATTTATAACCATGAATGATCTCTTGGTCATCCTTATTCTTGTTTGATCATTGCTGTAATGATAGCTAATAACACTGCTCCTTTGTAAAATTGAATAGGACATATATTGGGCATATATAGGTGCCTTGTTTGTATTTTCTTGTCTTTTTAGCAAGATCAACCATGGTATTTTTAAAGATAGTTTTATTTGTTTATATTTGCCTCTGCTGGGTCTTTGTTGACGTGCAGGCTTTTCTCAAGTTTTGGTGAGCAGGGCCTACTCTGTCTGGTTGAGGTGCTCAGGCTTGTCATTACAGTGGCCTTTTCTTGTTGAGGAGCGCGGGCTCTAGGGCATATGGGCTCAGTAGTTGCAGCTCCCATGCTCCAGAGCACAGGTTCAATAGCTGTGGCACACAGGCTTGGTTGCTCCACAGCATGTGGGATCTTCCTGGATCAGAGATTGACTCTATGTCTTCTGCATTGGCAGGCGGACTCTTTACCACTGAGCACCAAGGAAGCCAACTATGATACTTTTATAAGTGATTTAAGTATGTTGTTTCTAATACCTACAAACAGTCCTGCATGATTTGTTATTGTTAATATCACATATAGATGAGGAAACTGAGGCTTAAGAAGGTTTAAGCTAATTTACTCAGTCATACAACTAAGAGTGCCTGTTCAGAGAAATAGACTCAAGTCAATCTAGCTTTAAAAGCCATACCTCACTGCCCTGCTGAACTGCTTCTCTGGTGATGCATTTGGCCTCCCTCAGTTCCTTGGTGGCTCAGTGTTAAAGACTCTGCCTGTTAGTGCAGGAGACGCGGGTTTGATTCCTGGGTTGTTAAGATCCCTGGACAAGGAAATGGTAACCCACTCCAGTTCTTGACTGGGAAATCCCATGGACAGAGTAGCCTGGTGGGTTACAGTCCATCATGGATTTGCAAAGAGTCAGACACAACTTAGCAACTAAACAACAACAAAGATCTTAGAACAGTTGTTTCTCAAACCATCTTCAGTGAAGGACTAGTGTTGTCATTTTCCCCGGTCTATATCTCATCAATATTTTTCTAAAACACAATATAAATAAGTTACTAGATAAGTTAAAAAGGCACACAAAATACAAACCCAAATATATCCTTATGTTCGAAATTACTTGGTCAAATTGCTATAAAAATTACTAAATTCTTGCTTTCAGTTTCTGTACTTACTTCCTGACAGTATGGTAAAATCACTGCAGGGCACTGCCCTGGAGGCTTTTGAGTTGGATCATAGAAAGACTCAGAACCAGTCTTTTTTTCTTCGTAAAAAAAATTTATTGTGAAAGATTTTAAATATATACAGAAGCAGAGAGGAGAGCATAAAGAATTTCATGTACTCATCACCCAGCTTCAGCAGTGAAGAACTCACAGTCAGTCTTATTTCCTCTTCTTTCATATCCTTTGCCCCTTGACAGGCTGTTGTTTTGACAGGAATCCCAAATACTCCTTTCATTCATAAATATCTTAGTATCTCTAAAAGATAGAGACTCTTTAAAAACATAATTTCCATAATATGATCATATCTCCCCAAATTAACAGTAATTCCTTAATATTTTCAGATCTACTGTCAGTGCTCTGATTTCCCCAATTTTTTTGTAAACATCTCTTTATGCAACCATATTTATTCCTTCAAATAATAATTAGCTTTTCCTTCATTCTGTTAATGCGATACATTACAGTTGTTGATTTTTGTATCTTGAACCACCCTTGAGTTCCTGGGATAAATCCCTGGAATTAGTCATGGTGTATAAAATCCTTTTGATATGCTACTGAATTCATGTTGATAATATTTTATTGAGGATTTTTGCCTCTATATTCATAACGTGAATTGGACTGCAGTTTTCTTGTAGTGTTTTATCTGGCTTTGGTATCAGTAATGTTCTCTTCATTAAATGAGTCAGCTTTTCTGGGAATTTGAGAAGGGTTGATGTCAATTCTGAAGAACTGGTTTTAGTGCAGGAGACGCGGGTTTGATTCCTGGGTTGTTAAGATCCCTGGACAAGGAAATGGTAACCCACTCCAGTTCTTGACTGGGAAATCCCATGGACAGAGTAGCCTGGTGGGTTACAGTCCATCATGGATTTGCAAAGAGTCAGACACAACTTAGCAACTAAACAACAACAAAGATCTTAGAACAGTTGTTTCTCAAACCATCTTCAGTGAAGGACTAGTGTTGTCATTTTCCCCGGTCTATATCTCATCAATATTTTTCTAAAACACAATATAAATAAGTTACTAGATAAGTTAAAAAGGCACACAAAATACAAACCCAAATATATCCTTATGTTCGAAATTACTTGGTCAAATTGCTATAAAAATTACTAAATTCTTGCTTTCAGTTTCTGTACTTACTTCCTGACAGTATGGTAAAATCACTGCAGGGCACTGCCCTGGAGGCTTTTGAGTTGGATCATAGAAAGACTCAGAACCAGTCTTTTTTTCTTCGTAAAAAAAATTTATTGTGAAAGATTTTAAATATATACAGAAGCAGAGAGGAGAGCATAAAGAATTTCATGTACTCATCACCCAGCTTCAGCAGTGAAGAACTCACAGTCAGTCTTATTTCCTCTTCTTTCATATCCTTTGCCCCTTGACAGGCTGTTGTTTTGACAGGAATCCCAAATACTCCTTTCATTCATAAATATCTTAGTATCTCTAAAAGATAGAGACTCTTTAAAAACATAATTTCCATAATATGATCATATCTCCCCAAATTAACAGTAATTCCTTAAATTTTCAGATCTACTGTCAGTGCTCTGATTTCCCCAATTTTTTTGTAAACATCTCTTTATGCAACCATATTTATTCCTTCAAATAATAATTAGCTTTTCCTTCATTCTGTTAATGCGATACATTACAGTTGTTGATTTTTGTATCTTGAACCACCCTTGAGTTCCTGGGATAAATCCCTGGAATTAGTCATGGTGTATAAAATCCTTTTGATATGCTACTGAATTCATGTTGATAATATTTTATTGAGGATTTTTGCCTCTATATTCATAACGTGAATTGGACTGCAGTTTTCTTGTAGTGTTTTATCTGGCTTTGGTATCAGTAATGTTCTCTTCATTAAATGAGTCAGCTTTTCTGGGAATTTGAGAAGGGTTGATGTCAATTCTGAAGAACTGGTTTTTAGGTGGAGCTTCAGTGCTCACTTTCTGTGTGTCCTTGACCAAGTTGGTTCACTTTTTTGAGCCTTTGTTCCTTTATCTGAAAAAGGATGTCTGATTGAGTTAGCTGTTCTTTAATGCACTTGTCAGTTTATTGCCCTGAACCAGGGTCTAATTTTATAGAAAGATGTTTGTTTTCATCATAACAACTTGTTCAGTTCGAGAATGAATTTTGGGGATTCCCTGGCCGTCCAGTGGTTATGACTCTGAGCTTTAACTGCTGAGGGCCCAGGTTCGGTCACTGGTTGGGGAACTCAGATCCCATAAGCCATGCAGTGTGGCAGAGAAACCCCAAAACAGACAACAAAAAAGATTAATTTCTTCTTAAAATTAATAGAATCACAGACTTGAAAGTTGAAAGGGGCTCTTAGTTTTTTTGATTTAGTCATTTGCCTTTGCAGAAGCAAATTCTTATCTCTACACCATAGGTAAAATAGCTAAAGTCCATTGAGTTTAAGTGATTTTTGTGTATAGCTAGCGCTTAAATCTGTTTAACACAGAACCAGTAGTGCACATATGGTAATTAGCTTAAGAGGATAATGATCTTCTCTTTTTCCTTCCCTTTAGGTTCTTTGCTCTGACATCCTTCGTCTTGTGTTTTTACTTGCATTCAGCTCAATGATTATTGTATGTATAGATCAATGGAAGAACAAAATCTGGCCTGAAATAAAAGGTGAGTTTGGTAGGATTTGGAACATTCTGAACCAGAAATTGTCTCTCATTTTTACCTGTAGTTTTAGGAGTTTCTGGAGGAGTATGTGAAGCTGGGAATAGCTTTTGAAGTCTGAATTATTTGCTTTAGGAGACACTTGAAGGGCTAGTGCCCCACCCCCAGTTCCTTAGAGCTGAGTTCTGTCCTTCCCATTGTTGTTAAGCTCAGGAAATCTGTATCCACCACCTGAGATATCCTTTCCTTCATAATTGGCATGAGGAATAAATAGTCCTCAAGTTGTTAATAATTTTCCTCACTGGATACTACATCATTACCAAGGCAGTATCAACTTGCTTCTCAGGAATTTCTTTTAAATTGTTTAAAAAGACTGATAAAAAGGAGGTTAGGGGAGTAGGGAATAAGAGCAGCTTTGAGATTTCGGAGCGAGGAGAGGAGTAAGAGTGGCATTACAGTTAGCAGAGGTAGGCAGCGGCAGGCTGGGCAGTTGGTTTGGGTGGAGACTGAGAGTGAGGAAAATTGATGTAGGTTGGACACGTTATTTTTGAAGTGCTGGCAGAATATTCAAACCAGAGTGTTCAGTTTTTAAATACATTCCCATCCTATTTTGCAGAGACTTCAAAGAATCATATAGTTCACCCACCTGTCCTATGGCTAGTGGATGTCAGAAGACTTTTCATCACTGATTGTAGTTAATGGGTCTCTTTTGAATAGCAGGTTTCCAGAGTTAAAGTAGGCATAACATGCCCTCATGACCTGGCACACATTGATGCATACTAGTAACCCAGACACACTTGAGGGGTGGGTGGGATGAACTTTTTTGTATGCACCTTGGCTCTCAGCTGTAGTAATTAGAAGGGGCCCTAATGCTCCACCCCATCCTCCCAGAGAAATGAGCAGGCATGAGCTATCATTCCCTTGTCTGTAGCTCCCTAATGGCAGTATAACATGATGCCTCCTTTTTATTGGCTATTACTGTTTTCCTTTTCTCCAAACCTATTAAAACTTGAGCTATCAGACCAACAGCCTAATATTTTCATGTTTTGTTTTCCCTACCAACTAATGCTGGTGTTTGTTTTAATATTGTAGTGCCAAGACCCGACGCGTTAGACAATGAGAGGTATGGAATGCTAATTAAATCCCTTTTTGTTGCTCTGATTGATTCTCTTGTTGTAATATTCTGGTTACAGGTTGTTAACTCCATGTTCTGGATACAAATTAGAAGCTGAGAACCTAGTCTGTTGCAAATAATCATTTTAACAAATCCTAAAGTTCAGGCAGCAGTAGGTTGAGATGCTGATACTTGTGTCCTGTGATACTTATAAAGAGACATTTCTGAGAAAGCAGCATTAGCGTGCTGACATACCAAGGAATTATTCAGCCCGTGTAAAAACTTAGAGGCAACTTACCTCATTTGTCTCCTGGCTTTTATAAAAACCAGGTCATTTAGTGTTTTCTGTGACCTTTGGCCGTTTAAAGTTCCTGGTCAGAAAACACATTTGTTTCTGGCATCAGCAAGCCAAAGATTCCTCTTGTGGCTTACAGCTCCTGCTTTCATTTTTCAGTCCATTCATGTCATATGTTGGATTGTCTCTGCTGGGTTTGTTTTGGTTTTGTTTGTTTTCTCTCTAAGGGGCACATCCATTGCCTCCACCCCACCCGCCGCAGTGCTGTCAGACTGTGCTTACATTTTCTCCTGGATTGCAATCACAGTGAATTGCAATAGTCTGAGCACAGGAAAGATGCTTTTAAGCACAAAGGGCCTAGGAGCTGGTGGCAGGTTTACACACGTGGATTGGGCTGCTGGCTCATAAGGCGGAGTTGTCAGAACAAGTTTGCCCTCCTAGTCCTTAAATTCAAGTTTCAACCTGGAGAGCCAAGAAGAAAGTCGTGCTTCACCTCTAGAGCACCTCGGGCTAGCCACTCCCCAGCCCCTATTTAAACCCGGAACCATCAGCGCCTTCAAAGTGAGATGGGGGGGAACCCTCAGCACCCTCCTTTCACAGCTCCCCCTTCTCTTTCCCATAGCTGGGGTTTTGTGCACCCTCGGTTGCTCAGCGTGCCCGAGCTCTGCCACCATGTAGCTGAAGTCTGGGTTAGTGGGACCATTTTCATAAGGAATCTTTTGCTTTTCAAAAAGCAAAACCCAGGCAAGGTAAGACTCTTCCCTTTTTCACTCTCATTTCTGGCTTCTCAGTTCAGTTCATGCTAAACTGAAACAGCCCTTTTACCTTTTACTACCTATCCTCATTCAAGAACGAAAAGACCATGGTGCTGGTAGAGACAAGGGAAGTCATAGGAAGGGGCTTCTGACCAGCCACTAGGAGTAAGGCAAGAACTCGATGACTCCTTCAGGTGCTTGCCACTTAGATTAGGCCATCTTCCTGCCCCAAGATGGGAAAGAAAGCTTGCTTGTGTGCATTCTGTGTCATATTAAACATGTGGTAAGTGGTTGAGTTTTTTCATTTTATCTTACTTTGCCTTAATAAAGCCCACCACCAGCACTTGTTTTCAGAGAGGATTTTTGGCTCAGTCCTATTCAAACCGTTTCCCAGCATGAAAGGTGCAGCCCTGTGGGGTTAGCCATGTGAGAAGAGTTTGAATAGAAGTGGACATGCTCCCTTTCCTCCCCAGCAGAATCACAGCAGCAGTGGCTAGGTGCATGTCATTCTGACATGTCCATGCTTTAGTCAGAGGTCACAAAAAAATCATTTCAATCACATCTCCATCTTACCTGCCCCCCATCCCCTGCCATATAGCAGAAACTTAATATTGTTTCCTGACACCCCTAGTTTTGCTTGCTGAGCTGTGGGATACTGACCTTTTTGGCTGTCTTGGGCCGCTACATCCCTGGGCTCCTGCTCTCCTACTTAATTCGTAAGTATGGTGTATACCTCCCCCACAAGCTTAACCTACTCATAGCTTTTCTAGCCGTAGCTAACTTTGTCTAGAGAGAGGACTTGTATATTTTGGTTCTCTAAAAAAAGACCTTTTTTATTTTCATGTCCTATTTAGAGTCATGAAAATATCTTTCTTCTTACCTGTGTCAAGCTCCCGCATATAAAGTCATTTTCTTACCAAGTTTTAGAAACTGACAAGGGTCTACTAACCAGCTATAAAGAAAGGACTGTCTGTCCCTATTTCAGGAGGGAATTTTTAGAGTCAGTGTATTGTGTAACAGTAGGACATAACTCTTAGGATTCTGTTCTAGATTCTGTTTACTCTGTAGGTTACTAGGTTCTGTTTACCTGGAGCACTCCCCGCCCACCCTCACCCCCCCCAGAACAGTTTTGTAAATGTAGTTACTTCATATTGGCATGAACTCTGTCTACTTGAGGCTGGAGGAACTGAGCGGTGATGACCCTGGTGATTATATAGCAGAAGCGCAAATGATGTGTGGCTGCCGAGGCATTGTTAGCATCTGGTCTTGTTGATGCTCGGCGACACCCATATGCAGGTGACAGCACTTGTTCTGCTCTTGCATCAGCAGCATAGTCCACTGTGCACGGTGCTGTTAGGGCTACAGAAGTCTCTGACCCCAGATCTTCACCTCATGAAGATGACCTGCAGAATTAAGCAGGACTGTTCCACACTGGGTCCCAGCCCTAAGGACACATGGCAGGGGGACAGTCTGTGTGCAGCCCTTCCTCCATTTCACGACTCTTTCTCCCTCTCAGTTGTCACTGTCATGATGTGGCCCCTTGCTGCGTACCACCGACTGTGGGACCGAGCGTATGTACGGCTGAAGCCCGCACTCCAGCGGCTGGACTTCAGCGTTCGTGGCTACATGATGTCCAAGCAGAGAGAGAGACAATGTACGTGTCCAGGGAAACCTTCTGTCCATTTGGGCAGTTTGGGGAGAAGGAGAAGCCCAGAGGTTTGGCATCATAGGTCCTTGAACGTGGAGAAGTGGGATGTGGTTGGTGTGTAGGGGGATGGTAGGTAAAAGTGATGATCTACTCTAGGAAAATCTCTGTGGGCTTACCAGTTTTTCCCTTTGGAATTCTAGACACTCCCATTTTAAACAAATATGAGAAAAGTTCTCCCAAGTCATATAAAAGACAGTGAAGATATTCCCAGTGTTAGCTGCTTTTATGAAGCACGTCTCATGTGCCCAAGCACTGAGCTGGCTGCTTTGCATACGTTGTCTGTACAACACCCTTAAAAAGAGGATAGTATTTTCCTTTTCTGGTTGAGGAAACTGAAGCTCACGGTTAGTAAATGGCAGAGTAGGTCTTTTAAACTCCTCAGCTGGGCCTCTGTTCACTCCTGAAAGCTGCCTTCCCAAAGCGATTGAAAACTGGCTTCTGAAGCTGGATGTGTACTAGCCTGAGCTCCTCCAACCCATAGACAACAGTCGAGCGAACTTTTCCCTCTCTTCTGTGGTGTGGTCAGGTTGGGTCTTCATTAAGCCCTGGCCTTCTAAGAGCCCTGCACATGACTGTGGAGGCCCGGCTCTGCCTGACGCAGCCAGTTGAGCAGTACCACTCCTCAAAAGCCTGATTCAGCCCAGGTGGGGTGTCTCCCTTTGCCTTCTCTGTGATAGTATCCACTTTTCACCCTGGTATCTGATCTGTTCTTAGCTGATCTTGAGGCTTGTTGACAAGTCTGGTAGTTGATCTGACCAGAACAAAAAGGGTTTCTTTGCTGTGTTATCATGTTATCAGCTTACCTTGCCACTTAGGCAGCTCCTTCCTCAGACATCGTTTTGTAGGTTTAAGGGGTTCATTCTCTGGGATTCTGACTTTAATGCCTTTGAAATTCAAAGGGGCTGGGAGTTTGTCCTCAAGGGAAGGTGTTCATGGCTTCTGCTCTTCTCACACAGTGCGTCGCAGAGCTCTCCACCCAGAGCGTGCTGTGGACAACCGCAGTGACAGCGAGGAGGAGCTCGCAGCCTTCTGTCCTCAGGTATCTGGGGTGTGGGAGCTGCCTCACTGGCCAGTTTTTTTAGCTCCTTTTTTACCATCTAGTACTCCTGTTTAGACAGTAAACAGGTTTCCAGGCTCACTGGGCTCTCTAAGGACCCAGCTTCTTGCCTTTCTCCAAGGACCTTCCTGCCCCCAAGTGCAGTGAGGAGAGAAGCTAGTATTATATTGGGACTTTGTATGTAGACTCAGTTTGAGTCTGGTGACCAGCACACCCTCTTCCCTGTCTCCTTTTAACCCCTGCCATCAGGGTCGAACTTCTGCAACTGGCCTGATCTCTCTTGAAACAGCCCAGCTTGCCTTAGGTCAAGGGGTAACCTGTGCGTATCCTCCCAACCACCTGTGAAAAGTATTCTCTGGGTCAGTTATTTGCATCAGAGTGTAAGTGGCTGGTTGGCTCTCAAGGTTGCTTTCCTTCCTGGGCTCAAGATTGATGAAAAAGAGTGTTTTCCCTGGGGGAGCAGCCTGAAAAGGGATCAGGATTCTGACTGAAGTCTCCATCCATGCCTGGTTACACTGTTAGCCTTAGGGGTAGCCTTTGGGGCCAGCTCACTGGTGAAGCTGTAAGTGGCAAACTGCACCTGTTTCTAATGGCACCGTTTCTTCATGCTTGTTGGTCTTGTCTTTTCCTCAGCTGGATGATTCCACTGTTGCCAGGGAACTGGCCATCACAGACTCTGAGCACTCGGATGCTGAGGTCTCCTGTACAGACAACGGTACATTTAACCTTTCACGGGGCCAAACACCTCTAACAGAAGGCTCTGAAGGTGAGAGGAACCTTGGACCCAAGTTGATACTGGCTGTGACTGTTGCCACTCAGCTTTGCAGGCAGCAGGGACGTTACCCCTGCCTCTCCTGTTTTCTGAGCTGTGGATTAGTTGGCGGAGCAGCTTTAGGGGCATGGCTCCAGCCAGATGGCACTGCTGCTCTCCTGGAAGTCCTCAGTCACTTAGTGGCCTCAGGATCAAAGCTCATGGGGGACATGGCAGAGAAAGGGGAAGTTCTTTGGCCAGTAAAGGTAACAGCAGTCTATAAGTGGAGGGAGAAGGCTGATCAGTGCCAGAAATCCAGGGTGGAAACATCTGGTTATTTGGGGCTGACGTGGTGGGGCTGGGGCACAGGAAGGCCAGGCAGTTGCCATGTCTCAGACATTCCTTTGTCCTCCCAGACCTAGATGGTCACAGTGATCCAGAGGAATCCTTCGCCAGAACCTTCCAGACTTTCCTTCCATTAACGTGGATCCTGCTGGCCTGGATGATGAGGACGATACCAGCATTGGGATGCCCAGCTTGATGTACCGGGTCCCGCCGGGGGCCGAGGAGTCTCAGGGCCCCCCTGCCAGCCGGGAAGAGGCCGCACTGCCGGAGCTTTTGCTTGGTGCCCTGCCTGCAGGATCCAACCTCACCAGCAACCTTGCTAGCCTGGTTTCACAGGGCATGATCCAGCTGGCCCTGTCAGGGGCCTCCCAGCCAGGCCCTTCTGGCCTACCTCCCCGGAGAGCCACCAGAGGTGTCCTCAGGGCACCTAGTTCAGACCTGGACACTGACGCTGAAGGCGATGACTTTGAACTTCTGGACCAGTCAGAGCTGAATCAGCTGGACCCTGCCAGTTCTAGGAGCCACTGAGGAGAGACTTCCTTTGGGGGGTTCACTGTGGTTTAAGTTTTTTTCTCCCCATTCCACTTAAGGTGAAGGGGCAAGGGAAGAACCCAGGTCCCACTCTCTGAATTATATATGTATGCACAGTAGCCTGGCTGATGCTCAGAGGCCTACTCAGAGAAGATACTCCCTTGCTATCAGCTAGATGCTGATATCTGAGCTCAAGTCACCGAAGTGAGAGTGTGCTCCCCAGGGACACTTCTCTCCATCAGGATGGTGGTACTTTTGGGGAACAAAGTAGTCAAGGGTATTGGTTCCCTTTTGAGGGGATGCTGCTGTGTGCTTCTAGGTCTGGGTGCTCAGAGGCCCTCAGTGAATATATCCCTTCCTCCCTCCATTTATCATCTCCCTAGAGCTCCAAGTCAGGCAGCTGGAAGTTTTACTGTCCTCTTTTGCTAAGCCATGGTTGATTTGCTTTTTTCTAAGCAAACTTGTCCTTTGGTTCTGCAGAGCAGGCCTGCTCCCCTTGCCTCAGCCCATCCTCATTTTTTGAGGCCTACCCCCTAGTGCTCCAGAATCTTGCTTGTGAAGTTTTAGAATGTGAACATGAGGTGTGGGTGGCCTCTTCCATGTACTTTGGGCTGTGGGGTCAGTGGGTTGGGAGGGTGAACGCCTCTGTAGCTCCCAGACTCACTCACTGTTTTGGAGCTGCTTGGTTATTTTTGGTGCTGCTAACCCCTGGTTCCATTTGCCCATCAGCCTGAGCAATACCGTACCATTCCATACGCATTTCCATGTTCCCGTTCCTTCCCCTGCTCCTCCTCTGGAGAAGCAATAATCCCACACAGGCCATGTCAGAGTAGCACTTTACAGACGGTTCAGTGGCATTCATCCCAGGAGCCACCAGCTCTTCTTACCCTCTGTTCAGCTCCTTTAATAATTTTGTTTTCAACTGCCCAGTTTGGCAGGGCCTCTTTTAAGATGAGCCCAGTTAGCAAGAATGTGTCTGTAATCAGCAGAAACCCCTGTATGGGGTATCTATTCTACTCCCCCTAGTGAAATCATGTCAGAGAAAAACAAAATGATCATTAGTTCTAAATCCATGCCTCCCCAATCAGAGCTCAAGCCAAATTCTCCTAATCTTTCCCTCCACATAAATTAACCCTTTGCTGATCCTCAGGGACCACTCCCTCCAACACCCCGCACCTGGGTGATGGATGTTGGACAGAACCCGTTTTCACGTGCTGCAGGTGGGAGTGCGCTAACGTGTTTGCTCTTGGTTGATGGACAAGGTAGAGGCCAGGGAGTGAAAATAGTCAACAGTGAGAGGAGAGAAGAGCTTGGTGTCTGATTCAGTCACTTACCTTTGTGTGAAGTTTAGAGTAACAGCCTCTCCCTCACTTTAGGGTTCTCAGACTTTGGGACACCTCTCTTCTCAGAGCCCAGATGTCTTACAGGTGAGCTCTGATGTGGAAGAAAACAGGAGGTGTGGGAAAGGAGTGGGATATTGTGTGTTTGCATGAGTGTGTGTAGCTTCAAGCCTTGGGAGTTGGCAGGAGGGAGAAAAGGAAGGAGAGCAAAATCTTTGGAAGGTGTTTTTTGTACCTGCGGATCCTGCTCTGAATCTCCTTAGTCCTCCACTGTGAATCCGGATGGGGATGTGAGTGGGAGGGGTGCTGGGGAATAAATCTTGTATGAGAACAACCTTTAAGAGACTTACGTTGAATGGTGTCTTAGCCTTGAAAGATCTTGCTAATCTGAGATATTATTAGAGGTGGTGACAGCCTCAAAGAAAGCCCAGTGTGAGGGACCCACTTGCCCATCCTTGGTTTTTTGTTCTGTGACGGCCAGAAAGATCACCATGGTAGGAAGCTACCCCCCATCTCCAGGAGAGCCCAGATAGGAGCATAACCGGCACTCCTGGCCGGCAGCAAACCTGCAGTTCCATCATTTCTAATTCTTAATATTGTCCGCTAAACGTGTGAAGAGGAGTACAGGTTTCAAAGGCCAGTGAGATTTGAGGTAATAGAGGCTTTTAAAAGTAGCACCATGCCCTACTGGATTGTTTGAGCTGCAGCAACAGCTGCTCTTTGGCCTTCAGCTGACCTCAGAAACTAGAAATAACTTATTTTAAGGCTTTGTCCCACTGGCCACTGTGGGCAGGAATGGAAAGCACCTGTCAGGTGTTGCCGTAAGACTGTCTCTGCCAAAAGGAAACTTACACAAGCTTTGTGGCTTACGATCAGACCCCCTCCCAACCATACCTTCAACCACAGCATGTGCTGAGCGCCCCCTGCGTGAGAAGCTCGGTAACGGGCAAACAAACGCAGCGTTATTTCTTGCAGGGCGCCTACGCGTCGTTCTGTTAAGTCTTCACAACCCCCCACCACCCGCAAGCGCCTCTTGTTCCCGTTTTACAAAAGATAAAAACCGAGAGAAAGGCTTGGGCCGTGTTTACGTTGATGGTGTCTTAGCCTTGAAAGATCTTGCTAATCTGAGATATTATTAGAGGAGGTGACAGCCTCAAAGAAAGCCCAGTGTGAGGGACCCACTTGCCCATCCTTGGTTTTTTGTTCTGTGACGGCCAGAAAGATCACCATGGTAGGAAGCTACCCCCCATCTCCAGGAGAGCCCAGATAGGAGCATAACCGGCACTCCTGGCCGGCAGCAAACCTGCAGTTCCATCATTTCTAATTCTTAATATTGTCCGCTAAACGTGTGAAGAGGAGTACAGGTTTCAAAGGCCAGTGAGATTTGAGGTAATAGAGGCTTTTAAAAGTAGCACCATGCCCTACTGGATTGTTTGAGCTGCAGCAACAGCTGCTCTTTGGCCTTCAGCTGACCTCAGAAACTAGAAATAACTTATTTTAAGGCTTTGTCCCACTGGCCACTGTGGGCAGGAATGGAAAGCACCTGTCAGGTGTTGCCGTAAGACTGTCTCTGCCAAAAGGAAACTTACACAAGCTTTGTGGCTTACGATCAGACCCCCTCCCAACCATACCTTCAACCACAGCATGTGCTGAGCGCCCCCTGCGTGAGAAGCTCGGTAACGGGCAAACAAACGCAGCGTTATTTCTTGCAGGGCGCCTACGCGTCGTTCTGTTAAGTCTTCACAACCCCCCACCACCCGCAAGCGCCTCTTGTTCCCGTTTTACAAAAGATAAAAACCGAGAGAAAGGCTTGGGCCGTGGAACGGGACACGCCTTTGGGTAACTGTGACCTTGAGCAAGTCACTTGCCCAGTGGGAGCTGATGCCGAGATTCCTTTCCACTCAAATATGCAGTCCAGCTCAAGGTCACGAGTGCTCAGCGGCCGCTGGAACTGGGTCCCGAGACTCCAAGGCGTGATTCCCTACAGCCGTGGTCCCGAAAGGAGGAAGGGAGAGTTTTGAAGCGTACACCGGACCTCTCCAGCAGAGACCAAGGCCGCTGGGGCGGGAGCCTGGCTCCCTAGAGCAAGCCGAGCTGAACTACGGTGCCCGGGAAGGCCGCTCCGCTCCGCTCCTCGCGAAGGCTGCCCCCAGCCAATCACACTTGAGGCCCGCCCTGCTCTTTGCCGGAAGGAGCCGTTACCCCGAGCAACTACAACGTCCGGTTTTCGGAGTTTGGTGGCGGGAAAAGCCATGAGTAAAGGCCGGTCAGAAGCTGCCGCGGGAGGTAACAGCCGTGGCCGCTGGGAGACCGGGAGGAGGGTGGGTAGGGGTTGGTTGAAGGACTCCCTTCCTGCTTTGTCTCTCTCCGTAGCCTCCGGGATCCTGCTGAAGTACCTACAGGAGCAGAACCGGCCCTACAGTGCCCAGGACGTGTTTGGGAACCTGCAGCGGGAACATGGGCTGGGCAAGACGGTGAGAACACTCTCTTGGGACCCTGGGACCCCCGGGGTCCTGCACCTCCAGACTGCCATTTTAGCCCAGGGCTTCCTAAGGTTTGTCGGGCGCTTCCCTCATCATTGGTGACATCCTTCCGGCTCCCAAAGTCCCTCTCCTGACTACTCCGCCCTCTCTCCTGTCAGGCGGTGGTGAAGGCGCTGGAGCAGCTAGCCCAACAAGGCAAAATCAAAGAGAAGATGTATGGCAAGCAGAAGATATACTTTGCGGACCAGGTAAGGGAAGCAAATGTATGAGAGCCCGGCATTAGGTCAGTCAGCCCCTAGTATGAACTCTATTTGGGAGAACTGACGCATCCTGTGAAATTCACCCGTCTTAGGCCATTTAAAGGGCCCCAGCCAACCTTTAGGACAAAGTGTGGACTCCCTTTGCTGTCATCCAGACTTAACTAGATTTCCAGACTTGAAATATGATCGATGACAGAAGATTCTGAATTGTTGCTATCAAGGTCCATTTATGCGTGGAAGTTCTTATTCCCAGTCATCTAGAACGAAAACCAGTCTGCCAAATTGTTTTCCTTCTGTTTGCGTCCCAGACCCCCTTCAGACCCATCAGAATCAATATTGCCAAAGTAGAATGCTTCATTTCTCCCCTAAACTGGCTCCCCTTGTGTTCTTCTCCTAACGGAATCATTCTTCACCCAGGCCAGAGAGTGGGGAGTCATTCTTTTAGTTTTTGGTTGGCCTCACCATACAGCTTGTGGGATCTTCATTTCCCAACCAGGGGCTGAACCTGGGCCCTCAGCAGTGAAAGCACTGAGTCCTAAACACTGGACCACCAGGGACTTCCCTGGGAAATTATTCTTCCGTATTTTACACTCCTAGTCAGCCGTCAAGCCCAGGTGTTTCCCCTTTCTTGACTCCCTCCTCTCCTTTCCAGCTGCCACCACTGCTGTGGTTCAGGTGCTCCTTGTCAATTGTAGGGCTGATCGCCTGGGCTCCTTACACATATCTTAAACATTACAGCCAGAATACTCTATGTATATGCAACTCTAGTCATGCCATTTCCCTACCAAAAATTCCTAGTGCTCCTTAGAACAGATAAAAGGCACTCAGAGACTTGGCTCCAGCCTCTCCTGTCCTGGTTATTTCTCCATCCATCAATACTAGCCCATTTAGATATATTTAACTCCTGTGGCCTTTGCTTGTTGTCCTTCTCTGCCTGGGTTTTTGAGTCCCTTCTTCCTCTGCCAGCTAACTCTTACTCATTCATTAGGATTTCACTCAGGCATCACCTCTGGAAACCTTCCTTACTGCTCTGAACTAACTGCCTTCCTCAGGCACTTACCTCTTTGAGTTATCCTCTATTTTAATTGTATTTCACTTGCCTCCATTATAAAACTGAAACTCTTCTAAAGCATACCCCATTTCTCATCCATCTTCCTTTACTCAGTACCCCTACAAGATTTAACATCCACTGTCAAGGCTAATTTTCCTAAAGTATGTATCATTATATATTGCTGCTGTACTGAAGATTCCACAAAGAAGTTAGATTTTTTTTTTCCTGTAAAGGGCCAGTTAATATTTTTATGCTTTGCATAAAAGACCTGGTGGTCTTTTGTTGCAGCTACACAACTGTCAGTGGCATTCAAGTCTGCCATTGTAGAGCAAAACCAGTCATACACGGTATGTAGATGAATAGGTTGGCTGTTTCCATAATTTTTTTGTTTTCAAAAACATGCATCTGGCAGGATTTGGCCTGCAGGTTGTATTGCTGCCTTCTGCCTTAATGGTTTATTGCACTTGATTGTACAGTCCAAACTGCTCAGGGTGGCATTCCAGTTCTTTCTATTCTGCTTCCCATCACCAACTGACAGGAGGCCACTGAGCCCCAGCACAGGCCTTTTCTAGCAGCTGTTCACATGGAAGGGGCACCTCAGACTCACTGATGTCCTTATCTGAACATCTCCCACCATGCCTCTTGGTTCTTACTATGTGGAAGCCTATAATTAGGTATCAGCCCCTTTAGAAGAATGTTTCTTTACTCTTTCAGCCCAGTGAGTAGTTTTGTTAGTAAACTGCAACATTATTTCTGTTCTATTAGTCAGGACCCCACACCTCAAAGCCCCTGAGGATGCATATCCAGTTTCAACTTGTTCTTTCTTGTAGCTTTTTGAGGAAACAGGTACTAGACTGAATGACTCCTCAAAAGTACCCTCTCACTACCTTCCTGGATCCTCTGGAAGGTTGGGGAGCCCCAAATTTTCAAGTGTGTATGGACATTGCCTTCCCAGATGTGGGCTCCCCTCTTGTGCCTCCCATCGGCCTGCTTCTGTTTTTCCTTTTGTCTCTGGCAGGACCAGTTTGATGTGGTCAGTGATGCTGACCTCCAAGGCCTGGATGCCAAAATCTTGGCTCTCACTGCTAAGGTGCAGAGCTTGCAACAGAGCTGCCGCCACATGGAGGCTGGTAGGACGAGCAGCCCCTGGAAGGTGCCCCTACTGTCAGGGTTGGTCCCGAGGTCAAGAATTACCAAGTGCAGGATTTATCGAGTGCAGTGTCATCTTGCAGCAGAGATCCCTTTGCTAGGCTGCCACACGCATCATGGGCTTCCCTGGTGGCCTCAATGGTAAAAGAATCTACCATTCAATGCAGGAAACGGGTTCGATCCCTGGGTCAGGAAGATCTCCTGGAGGAGGAAATGGCACCCCACTCCAGTATTCTTGCCTGGAGAATCCCATGGACAGAGGAGCCTGGCAGGCTGCAGTCCACAGGGTTGCAAGTCAGACACAACTTAGCGAATAAATAACAACATAGGTGTCACATTCAACTTAATGTGTAACAACTAATGGCTTTTGAAGACAAATGGGCAAGACAGACATTTACGTTCCCTTCTCTGATATCAATACTCAGTTCCCACACTCCCCTTTATTCTGCCTATTTAATTGACTACAGCTAATAGTCTATTCAAACTTATACTCCCCAACTGTTTGTAGATTTAGGAGGAAAGAAAACTGGAATAAACTGGTAATTCTGTAAGCATAAGTCTTTCTTGAGGCTTTCCAGAATATAGGACCCATTCTGAACCCGGAATGGAGAGAGCCCAGAGCAAGGTGGAGGCCGAGTCTCCTACCTCAGGGTGGCCATTGACTTCAGGGAGGTGTGGTTTTAGAGCTGAAGGAGTTAACTAGTGCCCTGACCACACCGGAGATGCAGAAAGAGATCCAGGAGCTAAAGAAGGAATGTGCTGGCTACAGAGAAAGACTGAAGAACATCAAAGCAGCCACCAACCATGTGACTCCAGAAGAGAAAGAGCAGGTGGGCTGGGAGGGGGGTGGAGCAGGGAAGGCTGCCTCTGCAGGTTCAAACTGAGGAGGAGTGTTGACCCCAGCAGCTTCTGTGGGCTCGAAGGAACCTGTTTCCCCATCTAGGTGTACAAGGAGAGGCAGAGGTACTACAAGGAGTGGAGGCAGCGCAAGAGGATGGTAAGTGTAGGGGAGCTCTAGGAAGGCCCTGGGGACACAGCTGCCTTGTTTCAGGGGCCCGTCAGGCATGCCCAGTACTGGCATCTGAAAGGGGGTGGTCTTATTTCTTCTCAGGCAACAGAGCTGTCTGATGCCATCCTTGAGGGATACCCCAAGAGCAAGAAGCAGTTCTTTGTAAGTGGTGCTTGCCCTCCCTTGCTTCCCGGGGACTTTGACCCAAGGTGGTCTCATTCCCTTGTCTCGCTGCCCCACAGGGGAAGTTGGGATAGAGACGGATGAAGATCACAACGTCAAGCTCCCAGATCCCTGAGAGGCTCCCCTGGCAGGACTGGAAACAGATTCCTGGACTGGCTGCTGTGTTTAGGTCAGCTGTTTTGTTGTTCCTGGTGGTGCCCACCTTTGAACACACACCAGAGTACTGGGTGGAGGGAGGGAGCGCAGGTGACCCATAGAGGATGGGCATGCTCATTTCATCAGCCACTTGTTGACTGCTTAAACTCAACATTTAGATGCGGAACAACGCTAAAGGACAGCATTTGGCAATATTTATTGTAATATAATTTGATATAAAAATATTTCATTTCCTCTGGATAATCACACCTCCCAAATATCAAACCTGAGGAAGGCAAAAGGGAGCTTGGGGAACAAGGGCAGAGAGAGGCTGCCATACACAGCATTCAAGAAGCCCAGGGCCTTACCCAGGATTCTCCTGGGCTCTACAAGTCAGAAGGCCTTCAGAGAATCTCCTCTACCCACCTTCACCCCACCCCAAGTCCTGGGAGAAATGTAGGAAGCACTGAGATGGTAGAGAGCCACATACATTTGACAGACTGTAAGTAGTCTGGAGGCCAATTAATTTTCCACAACTGTAACTTTAGCAAAATTGCATTGTTTAGAAAAATTAAAAACTTATAATATGTAGTGTGTCACACTTGACTTTGCTGTGCACTGCTACTGCCTGTGGGGACAGAGGGCAGGAGTGGGTGGGGAGGTTGCTTCCCTCTCCCACCCAGAGCAGGGGGGCAGTGGAATAGGGGGCAAGGGCAGGAACCTGGCAGCCCTGCCCTGAGTTGGCCAGAAAAAGCTCTGGCCTCACTTTGGACTGCCCAGGCAGCCCTAGCCTAAGCATGAGGCCGCCTTCCAGCCCTCATGGCTGTAGGAGTACTTCCTCTTACTCCTTTCTTCCCATCCAACTACTGCCAAATGGCTGCACTGGCAAATAGTAGTTACCAAATATGAGCAGGAATTCGAGGCTTCAAAAAATGGGAGAGGCCAGGAGCTCTTTAGGGTGCCAAGAGCAGACCTCTATCCTGAGGACTTCTATGGGAGGGGGAAAGACTAGGTAGGTTTGAGATCTATGGTCAAATAAAATAAATTAAAGCTTTAGTAATACTCCCCCCACCAACCCAGTGAAGGCGGGGGGCCATGGAGGAAGCTGGGGAGCCAAACAGCGAGGAGAAAGCAGCTCACTGGTGTGCAGTGTCACAGTCCACTCTCTTAAGCCCAGTGGCTCCATGGCCAAGTAGGAGACTCAAAGCCTCTTGCTGGCTGTTCTGCAGGTTCCAAGAATTGGTCAGTAAAGCTGGTTCTTCAGTTGGTGCAGGACGCCAATCACAATTTCCCGTAGGGTCTGGTGAGGGCATCACAGAGAAAAAGAGATGACAGTCGAGGAGGGCACAGGGCTGCTCAGGGCACCTGCCTGGGCCAGGCACGCTCTTTAGAGTGCCATTAAAAACAAGCCCCTGGAAAGCCCTGATGGCTCTAGTTCACTTGGCACCTGCCCCCAGAATAGCTGAGATGCACTGCTCTGTGATAAAGCAAATAGAGAAACGATTACCGGTATACTTTAGGTGGGGTATTTGAGGGTTCATTGTAAAACTTGCAGTGCTGCAGTATGTTCACGGTGTTTTACAATAAAAATTTGGGACGTGGCTTCAGCTGAAAGCATTTCTTCTAAAATCAGGAACAAAACATGGATGCCCAGTCTCACCATTTTTATTCAACATAGTCTTGGAACTCCTAGTTATACTGATTGGAGAAGAAATAAAAGGAATCCAAATTGGGAAGGAAGAAATAAAACTATTTGCAGATGACAAGATAGTAAACATAGAAGGTTCTAAAGACGCCGTCAGAAAACTACTGGAGCTCAACAATGAATTCAGTAAAGTTGTAGAATACTACACTGATGTACAGAAATCTCTTGCCTTTCTGTAAACTAACAATGAAGGATCAAAGAGAAATGTAGGAAACAATCCCATTTACCATCACATCAAAAAGAATAAAATACCTAGGAATAAACCTAACTAAGGAGGCAAAGATCTGTACTCTCACAATGGTAAGATCCTAATGAAAGAAACTGAAGACAAACAGACATAACCTGTTGTTGGGTTGGAAGACTCAACATTGTTAAAATGACCATACTACCCAAGGCAATCTAAAGACTCAGTGCAATCCCTATCAAAATGCTAACGGCATTTTTCACAGAACCAAAACAAATAACTTTAAATTTCGTATGGAAACACAAAAGACCCTGAATAACCGAAATAATCTTGAGAAAGAACAAAACTGGAGGAATCATATGACCTCACTTCAAATTATACTTACTACAAAAGCTACAGTAGTCAAAACAGTATGATACGGGCACGAAAACAGACAAAGATCAGTGGAAGAGCAGAGTCCAAAAATAAACCCATGCACTCATGGTCAGCTCATGCACAACAAAGGAGGCAAGGATACACAATGGAGAAAAGACAGTCTGTTAAATAAGTGGTACTCGAAAAACTGGACAGCTGCATGTAAAAGAATGAAAGTAAAACCTTCTCTAACACTATATACAAAAACTCAAAATAGATGAAAGACCTAAAGTAAGACTGGTACTATAAGACTCCCAGAGAAAAACACATGCAGAAGACACTGACATAAATCACAGCAATACTTTATTAGATCCATTTCCTAAAGGAAATTAAATGGGACCTAGTTGAACTTAAAAGCTATTACACTGCAAAAGAAACCACTGACAACCTACTGAATGGGAGAAAATATTTGCAAATGATATGACTGATAAGGGGTTAATAGCCAACATATATAAACAGCTGATAACAACTCAGCATCAGAAAAACAACTAGGGAATTCCCTGGTGGTCCACTGGTTAGGACTTGGTGCTTTCACTGCTGTGGCCCGGGTTCAACCCCTGGTCAGAGAACTAAGATCCCACAAGCCACATGGTGTGGCCAAAAAATATGCCTGGAAAAAACCCAATTCAAAAATGGGCAAAGAACTGAATGGACATTTTTCCAAAGAGGAACTGCAGGTGTCCAACAGGGATATGAAAAATGCTGAACATCACTAATCATCAGAGAAATGTAAATCAAAACCACAATCATCTATCACCTCATACCTGTCAGAATGGCTAACATCAAAAAGAACACAAATAATAAATGGTGGTAAGGATGTGCAGAAAAGAGGACTCTTGCACACTGCTGGTGGGAATGTAAATTGGTACAGCTACTGTGGGAAGTCATAGTAGAGATTTCTCAAAAATCTAAAAGAGCTACCAAATGATCCAGCACTTCCACCCTGAGGTATATGTTCAAAAAAACCCAAATATGTGTGTGTATTTGAAAAAACAAAATCACTAATTCAGTGTGTGTGTGTGTGTGTTCAAAAAAACAAAAACACTAATTATGTGTATGTGTAAAAAACCAAATATGTGTGTATATTTGAAGAAAACACTAATTCTGTGTGTGTGCGTGATGGAATACTACTCAGCCATAAAGAATGAAATAATCCATTTGCTGCAACATGGATGGACCTAGAGATGATCATACTAATCAAAGGAAGTCATAAAGACAAATACCATATATCACTTATATGTGGGATCTAAAGTACAACACAAAGTATCCATGAAACCAAGATATACAAAACAGGCTTGTGGCTGAGAGGGCAGGGTGGGTAGTGGAGAGAAGGAGTTTGGCATTAGCAGAGACAAACTTACATGTAGGATGGATAAACAATAAGGTCACACTGTACAGCACAGGAAACTATTACTACCTGTGACAAACCATAGTAGAAAACAATATGAAAAAGAATGACTATAACCGAGTCACTGCTTAAACAGCAGGAATTAATACTGTAAATCAACTATACTTCAATAAAACTTAAAAATCAGAAAAACCCCAGATGAATGAGTAAAAATGTGGTATACAAACACAATGGAATACTTCTCAGTTAAAAAGACAATGAAAATTTGCCTTTTCAGCAATATGTATGGACTTAGCATTATGCTAAGTGAAATGAGTAAGTGAAAGACAAATACTATACGACTTCACTTACATGTGGAATCTGAAAAAATTACAATAAACTAGTGAATATAACAAAAAAGTAGACTCACAGTATGGTGGACAAACTAATGGTTACCAGTCAGGAATGGAGGTTGGGGGGAACATCAGGGTGGGGGAATGGGAGGTACAAACGATTGGGGGTACTGTACATGAGGGATACAGCCAATATTTTGTGATAAATGGAAATGTAGAGTCGCTTTTTAAAATTATATAGAAAAAAATGTTGGGAAACAGAAATCTCAGATACAAGTCAAGCCTCAGTAAAAGCAACCAGACCTCAAAAGCAAAAGACTCAGTCAACCGTTAACACATTCTATTACAAATATAATTAGAAACCCCAAGGAAAACTACTGTAGGGGGCCTTAAATCTTTCCCCAAAATCCCAAGGTAAGTGCTGCAAGTGATCCAGGCTCACTTGCTGGGCAGGCAAGCATTGCCTGAGGTGCTGCTGTTACTAGCCACTACGTGAACTAAACCAAGGCCTTGCATGAATGAGTGCTCAGATCATTCTTGCAAAATGAAGCCTCCACAGGAGTATCTGGGCTAGAAAGCAAAGAGGGAAACAGGAATACAAGTTGTAAAAATACCCCCAAGAAACCTAAAAGCTGCTACCCCGTCTCTCTGAACAAACCACAGCTTGGGTCAACTTTGCCTGAGTGAAGAGCCCCTGACCCCGTGACTACTGCCGCCCCGTACCTGAGGCTTACAGTGCTCCTCAATCCAGCTGAAGACACAGGCCGACAGCTCTTGGAAGCTCGCCACGGAGATGGAGGCATTGAAGGACTGGAAGAGGGAGTCCATGATGCCTTGAAACACGTTGAACTTGACCTGGTCAGAGACCTGGTCCTCCCCCTCATGAGGGTTGTCCTGGTGTGCCTTCACAATCTGCTCATAGTTCCTGAAAGCAAGCAGGCCAGGCCTGAGGGGTTGCAGCCGCTCTCCTGGCCCCCGAAGAGTAACAGCGCTTACCCTCCATGCTCCCCAGGGAAGGATATTCCCAGCGGCACTTGTGGGATGGATTCAACATCAGCTTCTAGGTCAGCAGTGGTGGCCTACCCCCTCCAACCTTTCCTTCGTTAACTCCCCCAGGTGTTTCCAGAATATTATTTGCCAGTTGGGATTAAGTGGTGCCTACCACACAAGGGAGTAAGAGTATCATCTGATGGGGCCTTTGAAGAAGGGCAGGGTGTGAACTGAAGAGGCCTCAGAGTCCCCGCAGAACCAAATGCCCTGGTTCCCCCAACCCAACACCCCCTTACACTTTCATGATCTTCAGGGCCATGACATCCTTGCGGAGCGTGGACACCTCCTCCTCCTGCTTTTTCTTCTCCTTGTGCAAAAACTGGATGTAGTCAATGGCTGGAGGGGGGTGGGATGAGGGGGTGGGCAGAGAGGACGTCTCAACAGAAGGACAAGGCTGATTTTGACTCCCCTTCCCTCCAGACCCCACCTTCCCGCCCCCACTTCGTTACAACCATCCCACCGGGGCCAGGCCAAAAGCAGCTCTGAGGCTCCAGCCTTCTCACAGCCCCTTGGCTCCAAGCCCTCCAGCGCTCTCCTGGCCATACTCTTCTGCAGCACGATGGCTTTGCTGAGCTTCTGAGAGCCAATGGAGAAGTCCTGCTGCTGGCAGGTGGGCACGATGGTCTGTAGATCATCATAGCCTCTCTGTGGAGAGAGCAGCGGAGACGGGTTCCCACGAGGGGTCAAGACAAGTGGGCACGCAGCTTTTCTTCCATGATACCAAGTTCCGTGCTCACTCACTCAGAGGGGTAGAAAGGAGGGAGAAGTTCATGTCCAGGGCCTAGACTAGCTGCCCCCAAGCTTGCTTGGGACTGCCTGACGGGGCCAGGGCAGAGTGGATCTGAAGTGTGCAGGCGCTCCCTGAGGTGCGGGCCTCCCCAATCACCTTGATGGCGTCCCTCCTCTTCTGCTCGGCCTGAGTGTGTGCTCGCCGCCGACGGTCCTTGTAGGACTCCTTGTAGGATTCCTGGTGGTAATCGCTGTCCTCGTCATCTACGCTCAGGGTTGGGGGCAGGAAGAGGTCATTCTGGGGCCCAGTGGGGCCCAGCTAGCCCACTTTCCTCAGCTGGGAAGAACCTGGTGCCCAGAGATGGCGGATGGATACGAAAACCTACCCTAGATGACGTGAGGGCGAAACCCTGTGTCTAGAGCTAGGGTTCCAGCGTCCCCATGTGGAAGGCAGGAGCTGCCCTGTCTAAGAAAAAGACTAAAAGGAAGGCACATCTGGTTCCCCGGGTGGGGGGATGTTGCCGCCTACCTGTGTTGGGGACAGAAGAGGCACTGGTGGAACCGATGCTATTAGCTCTGGACACTACACTCCCCTTGCGGGTGCTTTCTACAAAAAGCCCTGAAAAAGAGAGGCTCCAATCACTAAGGAATAGAATAGGGGGAGGGGTCTGCTAGGCTCTCAGACACCTGAGCCCTAAATGCTGACCTGTCTCCTTCAACCCCAAAGCCAGCCATCCTGGGCCACCCACTTCCTGTCGTGCCATGGCGCAGGGCTCCCGTCCCTAATCTACACTGCTCCACAGGCCTGCAAGGATACCTCCTAGCTCACAAAGCGGCATCTGGGCGTGATGACGGAGAGTGACCGGCTGGCCCTGTTTCCATTACTTCCCTGCTCCTGGGCAGAGGGAACTAGGTGTCACCCTTGATGCTTCCTGCCCCTGTCCTTCCCGCCCCCACTTCGTTACAACCATCCCACCGGGGCCAGGCCAAAAGCAGCTCTGAGGCTCCAGCCTTCTCACAGCCCCTTGGCTCCAAGCCCTCCAGCGCTCTCCTGGCCATACTCTTCTGCAGCACGATGGCTTTGCTGAGCTTCTGAGAGCCAATGGAGAAGTCCTGCTGCTGGCAGGTGGGCACGATGGTCTGTAGATCATCATAGCCTCTCTGTGGAGAGAGCAGCGGAGACGGGTTCCCACGAGGGGTCAAGACAAGTGGGCACGCAGCTTTTCTTCCATGATACCAAGTTCCGTGCTCACTCACTCAGAGGGGTAGAAAGAGGGAGAAGTTCATGTCCAGGGCCTAGACTAGCTGCCCCCAAGCTTGCTTGGGACTGCCTGACGGGGCCAGGGCAGAGTGGATCTGAAGTGTGCAGGCGCTCCCTGAGGTGCGGGCCTCCCCAATCACCTTGATGGCGTCCCTCCTCTTCTGCTCGGCCTGAGTGTGTGCTCGCCGCCGACGGTCCTTGTAGGACTCCTTGTAGGATTCCTGGTGGTAATCGCTGTCCTCGTCATCTACGCTCAGGGTTGGGGGCAGGAAGAGGTCATTCTGGGGCCCAGTGGGGCCCAGCTAGCCCACTTTCCTCAGCTGGGAAGAACCTGGTGCCCAGAGATGGCGGATGGATACGAAAACCTACCCTAGATGACGTGAGGGCGAAACCCTGTGTCTAGAGCTAGGGTTCCAGCGTCCCCATGTGGAAGGCAGGAGCTGCCCTGTCTAAGAAAAAGACTAAAAGGAAGGCACATCTGGTTCCCCGGGTGGGGGGATGTTGCCGCCTACCTGTGTTGGGGACAGAAGAGGCACTGGTGGAACCGATGCTATTAGCTCTGGACACTACACTCCCCTTGCGGGTGCTTTCTACAAAAAGCCCTGAAAAAGAGAGGCTCCAATCACTAAGGAATAGAATAGGGGGAGGGGTCTGCTAGGCTCTCAGACACCTGAGCCCTAAATGCTGACCTGTCTCCTTCAACCCCAAAGCCAGCCATCCTGGGCCACCCACTTCCTGTCGTGCCATGGCGCAGGGCTCCCGTCCCTAATCTACACTGCTCCACAGGCCTGCAAGGATACCTCCTAGCTCACAAAGCGGCATCTGGGCGTGATGACGGAGAGTGACCGGCTGGCCCTGTTTCCATTACTTCCCTGCTCCTGGGCAGAGGGAACTAGGTGTCACCCTTGATGCTTCCTGCCCCTGAACTCCAGAGCCTCCCTCGCTGCTCAGGCCCGCTCAGCTCAGGGACGGTGGGCTGTGCTCAGGTGTGGCTGCCAAGACCTCGCGAATCCATCGGGCTGAAGTGGCAGTGTCCTCCAGAAGTGAAGAGGGTGGGAGAGGCACTCACCAGGGTCCAGACTGTTGTCGCTGTAGGCATACTCCACCTGCGGCACCGAGCAAGGGAGAAGCCCGTCAGGCCTCCTCCGCCCCTGCACGCGTGTACACACACACAGACACACATACGTACACACTTGGGGTGCGCGGGCAGTCGCAGGATTCCCCCCAAGCCAAGAGCGGCTAGGCCGCGGGAGCGCCGCCCCTCGGCAGGACCCCGTCCGCCCACTCCACGCCCCCAGCCCCCCAGTCCCGTCCCCTCACAACCGCGCGCGCACGCCTCAGTTGTCTTCCCACCTTGGCACACACAGGGTGAGAGCTGTCTTCTCTGCAGCCCCAGGGCCCGAGGAGCGGGGGTAGCTCTGGGGACTGCAGGGAGTCCCCTAGTCTTCCAGACCCCCTACGTGCTCGAGCCCGACCCGCCCTCCCCTCGCCGGCGTGCGCGCCCACGGGGCTTGCCTTGACCCAGGGGTCCTCCGGAGAGGCGCCCGGCTCCGTCATGTCCGACCCACCGAACCGGAAACCTGCCAGCAGGCGGGGGCCCGGCCTGGAGGAAGAGGCGAGGCGCGCTCACGTGACCCAAACCCACCAACCCGCAGCCCAGTGGCGGGGGCGGGGCGGCTGCGCATGCGTGAACCGGAGGGCAACCCCCACGCCCGGCTGCAGTCACCGCCTAGACGGTGCCACGCCTGTTGTCGGAGCTGACACTAGTGGCCTCGGGGCCACCTCCTCGCTAGTCCCTGCTCTTGCTCAGAGTAGATGTTCCAGCCGCCGCGACATGAAGCACATTCCGTGAGACGTGGTCCCTTTAAGAGGCTTGTCCGCATAATATCGCAGCGCAGGCGCACCGCCGTACCCAGCGGGCTCCCGGGACCGAACTAGTTTCCCGGACCTGCACTTCCGGCTACCTCTTCCGACCCCGCCGGGATGCAACCTCTGTGAGGCCAGAGGCTCGAGTGACTTGTTGAAGGAAGCTCCTCCAACACCCAGCCAAGTCTGGAGGATATTTGTGGAATTAAGAAAGAACCTGTTAGCCAAATTATGCTACTTTGGAAGCTAAGAAAACTGAGGTGCCAGAAGTCCAGAACTTATCCAGAAGTGCACAGCTAGCCAGTGACAGGGCCAATGCTGGCCTCAGTCTGGCTATCTTCAGAAGCCACACTCTTAACCACTGCACTTCTGGCTTCCAGCTCAGGCCTGGGCCTTGCACTTGGGGCTCAAGGGTCACAAAGATACCCAGTCATTGAAGCAGGAAGCAGACACCATGGCAACATTCACCTTTAATTCTGTTACAAGTTCCAGTGTTTGCCCTGGCCCCAGCCCAGCATGGGTACCAAATACCTGGGGACAAGAGCGGGAATAGAACAAAGCTGGGGGCCTGCACCCGCAGGAGCTGCATCCTCAGTGTTGGCCAAACACTGGCAAGCTGGGTAGGCTTCCTGTGTCCAGCGGGCCCAGCCCTGCCCTGCCCAGTTTAGCTTAGAGCCCTCTAGGCCCAGGCTAGAGTGAGCTTCAAGGTTCCATTCCTTCTCACAGCTGCATTTCCTCAGCTCCAGGGGCCACTTTGACGCCACAGAGAATTCTGTCAGTCATGGGCCTGATGGTGCTTCGGAGATGCGCTTCTGCAGGAGGGCCCAGGCTTTCTCCACCTTGGGATGGGCCGGAATGTCAGGAAGAAAACAGGGACAGGGTCAGATGGGTATTCACTGAGACTCCCTCCCACAACCCAGCCTTTTCCTGGGCACCAACCTGCCGCTGGGTGACATGGGGTTCCCACATGGTGCTCAGCACCACGTGGCTCTGATCCACAAGCTGCTGCCCGCTCATCTGGCTCTGCAGCCTGCTCTGAGCTGCACCCTCACTCAGGCCATCCCTCTCCACGATGCGTCGTATGGCCTGGGCAGACAGGGCATTCGTCAGCCCACTGGTTCTGGGCAGGACCTGGGCTACAGTGATGGAGTGGGGGTGGGATCCAGATACCTCCGTCTCGGGGATGACAACCGTCCACACCTCATGCACCATTTCTGCCAGCCGGCTTCAAGCAGCATGGCGGCATCAATCACGCACACACGCTTTCCTGTGGGGAGACCCCAGTCACTGCCAGCAGCACCCCACCACTTGCTACCAGTCATAGAGCCAAGGAAACGTAGTCCCAGGGAAGGTGGATGGTCTGATTTAGGGTGGGGGAGCACTGGGGGGAGAATTTTCTCCACTCGTTTCCCTGGGTTGCTCACTCACCCTCAGCCATAGCCTGATCCATCTCCTCTCTGGCCAGCTTTGCGATAACTGGCCACATAATGTCCGTGAGTATCTTCAGCTGCTTCTAAGGAAGGGAATGGAAGGGGTGGGCCAAGTTCACCTTCCCCCAGAGACAGAGCCAGCCCGAGGGAACAGGTGGTGGAGACTAGCATTGGGGGCCAGAACAGAGAGGTTCACTGGGTCCCCACCTCCAGGTCTGGCAGTAGCTGCAGAGCCCTTGGAGAGGTGTGTGTTTACCTTGTTCCCAAACACCCGGCTGCCTAGGACCTTCCTGTTGATAATGCCATCTTTATGGAGAATATCTGGACGACAGAGACGGAGAACTGGGCAAGGAGGCCAGGCCACCTCCTTGCTTCAGGCCACCTCCAGTCCTCCCCACTTATTACCTGTTCCAAAGGCTTCCACCACTGGCTGGTAGGCAGGACCGCCCGGGGCATAGGCCCGGTGACCCAGATGGTCACTGTCAATGATATACGCCCCCAGGCCCTTCAGCCGCTGAGCTACTGAGCTCTTCCCAGAGCCGCTGATGCCCGTCAGCCCGATCACGTAGAAACCTGGGGGAAGCTCTGGCCTCTTCTACAGGTACATAAGACAGAACCCTAGTTACTAGGATCCCCAGATTCTGGATGGAGGCTGAACCGTTCAGTCTTTCCTCTCCAGCAATCCCAGCCCACCCACATGGGAGGGTGGGGGTGGGAGCTTACATATGGAGGCCGGAGCAGGTTTCCCAGCATTTGTTGCCGGAAGCTGGAGGAGCTGACTTTGTCCTCCTCGTTTTCCTTGTGTTCAGGTCCTTCAGCAGCTGGATCTGGTACAAAGTGAGCTCTTCCAGGTCCTGAAGCAAAGGAAGAGTGAGGATAGAGGAAGGGTGAGATGGACAAGGACAAATCTATCACCTCCTCCCCTGCCTGCCCCAGAGGTGGAGCTTGCCTCAGAGGGCAAGCTGGGAACCAGTTCCTCCTTGCCTCTTCCCACCACCTTCAGCCCTCTCTTCCCTCCTCTGGGGTCACGGTACTTCCAACAGCTCCCAGTGGCCTTCCCCATCCCCCTCCACTCCCTCTGCCAGTTGCCCTCAGGGGTTACATTCTCAAGGCGGAAGCGGTTGACGGCCATCCCCCCACGATAGGTCTCCTCGCTGACCACCAGGAACTCCAGAGAGGGGTCAGAGCCAGCGGGCCCATAGGGGTCGAGCAGGGGGATGATATCAAATGTCAAGGAGGGCTTGATGTCCACCAGGAACTCACTCAGATGTTCCACGCGTTCTGTGTAGGGCTGGAGCAGCTCAGGGAGCAACTTGCCTGGGGAAGGAGCCCACAAGAACAGTGAGATCTTCTTACTGGGGAGGACGAGGGTGGCCCAGTTTGGGGAAGAGTGTCCCTAAGCATCCAATCTCCAGAGGGGAGGTGGGGGCAGGACGAAGGGGCCTATGAGGAGGAGGCAGCAGGCAAGCACAGTACCACTGTAAGGGCTGGCACACATGCAGAGAACTGGCAGTGCCAGGAGGTGTCAGATTAAGAACTCCCAAGAGCGAGAGAATTTCGAGAGCCTCCTCTTACTGCCCCTGGCACTGCTATCTATAACTTACTCATCCATTTATTCCCAGGGGCTCAGACTTTAGGATTCATCACCTGGAGAACTTGTTTAAAAGTGCAGATTCTTTGGCTCCACATTTGGGGGATCCTGATTGAATGGTGACTAGACCGCACACCAAAAAATCTGCATTTATTCAGTTAACATATCCCCTTAGTGGCAACTGAGCTCCAGGCACTGTGACATTTAGGAGGGGTGGGAAGTACTGGATGGCGCCCTTCCTCAGTCTTGGCCTGCAGGGGGAGGATAAGGTCGCCCCGATCCGGAGTCTCTTGTCACTCACTCTTCAGCAGGTCTTTGTCTGCCACTCCCACCACAAGCTGCTCCCGAGCCAGGATGCAGGCGACACTGAGCAACACCTTGTGGGCATTGTGCAGGCGGTCAAAGGTGCCGCCCACAGCCCCCCGCCGGTGGCCACGCACCGGCTGCTTTGCAGACCTGGCCACAGAGGAGGTTGGCCTGATTGTGGAGGGTAGGAGGACGCCCAGGGACCCCGCGGGGGGCTCCGCAGGCCCATAATCTGGGTACAGCAGCACTGAAGACAGCTGCGGACAACAGCTGTAACAGCTGGTGGCGTAGCGCTCGAGCTGCTGCTTGGCCGGGTTGTACTGGCTTCCATCCAGGGTCTGGAAGTCAGTCAGGACCACTTCCGGCGGGTGGGCCAGGTTCTGGACTGAGGTGGGTAGGGGAGGGAGACAGCTCTTGGTTCGGATATTTGTCAGCAGAATTCTGACGTCCAGATGCCTGTGGACATCGGCGCCTGCATAGAGGTGCGTGATGAAATCGATAACTTCAAATGTGGCCTGCACGGGGCTGGACTGGGGTTGAGCCGAGCCGCCCAAGCTCATGCCCGGCTGCAGGTGTACATAGAGCGTGTGATTCACCAGCCGGGCTGCCGAGGACAGGATGGGGGCCAGGCGAGGGGCCAGGGAAGTCAGCGGCGTTGTCAGCACCAGGAGGCCCGACCGGAATACGGCCATCCTTCTCAGGCCTGCGGACAGTCGGGGAGACGAGGCGAGGGTGAATGGGTGGTACGTGTTTGAGGCCGAAAACTGTAGCGGGACTCGGACCCAAGAGAGGGGGACCTGGAGCAGGGACGGGGTTCTCAGTGCCTATCGAGAGGAACCTGGGGAAGGGGACAGAGCTTGGTAAATGGCGCCTCCGGGCTGTGTTCTAATCTCGGTTTTATCATCTCTCAGAGCGGTGAATTCGCTAATTGAATCAAAATCCTGGGGTGGGGAGAGGAACTGAGCAGGAGCCCCTGTGTCGTAAGAGTGGGGATCCAGAAATCCCGGGCGTTCTTGCTGAGCTGCACCAGCATCTTGAAGGAATTGGAGGAGGGGACTAAAAGAGACACTCAAACTCGGGTCCTACTTACTGAGACCTCCGGGCTTTGGTTCCGCTTGCACTACCACGGAGGCTTCCCCAACCACGACCCGTTAACACAAGTTCCGGAGCTGTGACTCGAAACTACGGAACCTAAGAAAGGCCAAAAATCTTAGCTTTGGTTCGGTGAGGGATTCTCGCGAGATTTTTCATTTAAAGGCGGGCAGGGCGGGGGGGTGGCGCTTGCGGTTGCAAAGGGGCGGAGCTCTGAGGCGTGGGAGGTGCGTGAAAACTTGTTTGCAAAACCCAACCTCACCGAAACTGGGCGGAGTGAGACAAAGCGGCTGGAGAAGGAAACAGCAACCTACTCTAGTATTCTTGCTTGAAAAGTCCCATGGACAGAGGAGCCTGCCGGGCTACACTCCATGGGGTCGCAAGGAGTCAGACACAACTGAAGAGACTTAGCACGCACGCAGGGCAAGGCGGGCTTGAAAGCCTGCTTAACGGGTGCCCTTCAGACTCTCAGAGAAGAGACTGGCTTCAGCCAGGTCACTCGGGAGACAGCGGCAAAGGCGGAACTAATACCTGGCTTTCCTGCTTAATAAATCGCGGGGACAGAGGTGGAGGGATGTATCACAGGGTAGCCTTTAAGTTAGGGCTCGGCGTCCCCAGAGCCCTCCTGACGCCCTCCCAATCTAAGGATCTGGTCACGGAACAATTCTGTCCAAGTCCCCGTTTCACAGATGGAAACATTGAGGCCCTGTTTGTTCCAGGGACATCTAGGAAGATAAGGACAGAGGCCATGTGTCGTGGCTCCCGTGCAGTGCTCTCCACATCACCCAGAACCAGTGATATGACAGTTTTCCCGAGAGAGGAAGAAGAGGAGAGCTCTGCGTGTGAGCTCAGTAGATCTGCCAGAGAATGGTCTCTGTGGGCGGAAGAAAAGGCAGCGGGGCTGGGAGAGGAGACTCAGTGGCGAGAATTTACCAT
>SJYC01106290.1:0-19778 GCA_006408675.1 Madoqua kirkii | reverse complement strand
TTTTTTTTTAAACTTAAAAATTGAAGGAGCATTTTGGCCAAATATAAGGACAGGATTGAGATGAAGTGGTAACAAACAAAGGATTAAAAATAGAAGGATAGCTACTGAGCACAAAGAAAAAGAGAATAAAACATAGGAGAAGTACTTTGACATTTTCTTCATTTTTTTATTGCTGCATACTGCTTCCCAGGTGGCACTAGTGGTAAAGAACCAGCTTGTCAATGCAGGAGACATGAGACGTGGGTTCAGTCCCTGGGTTGGGAAGATCCCTTGGAGGAGGAAATGGCAACCCACTCCAATTTTCTTGCCTGGAAATTCCTTGGACAGAGGAGCCTGGTGGGCTAAAGTCCATGGGGTCACAAAGAGTCGGGCATGACTGAGCACACACACACACACACAGAACACACACACACAGAACACACACCCCCAAATTCTACAAATGTTATAGTTTAAAACTTAATAGCCCATTTATTATCTTATAGTTTTTGCAGAGTAGAAATCCAGCATGGCTTGACTGCATTCTCTGCTTAGGGTTTCATGAAGCTGAAATCACGTTGGCCAATTATATTGTTATCTGAAATATCTGGGGATGAACCTTCCAAGTTTATTCAGGTTGATGGCAAAGAATTTTGGCTGTGAACTATGGGTCACCCTCACCTTATAGAGTGCTGCCTGCTTTCCTCATTAGGTTACTCCATCTATTTCAAAGCAGCAATAGCACATCAGATTATTCCTATGCTTCTAATCTTTCTTTTTCTTTTGCTATCAAACTGAGAAAATTCTCTGCTTTTTAAAGGGTTCATGTGATTATATTTGACTCTTTCAGATAAACTCCTTATTGTGAGATAAATTGTGCCATTCAATGTAACATAATAATGGAGGAGATAAGTCTTCATAATCACAGGTTCCAAAGATTAAAACGGGGAATATTAAGGATGATTTTTAGAATACTGCCTAACACTGAATGTAGCTACAGAAATTCCTCCAAAATGAACAGAGAATTAAACTTACAGTTTCAAAGGGCAAGTTGTCCTTAAAATAAATGCAGATGCCATAATGATGGATTCATGTCATTCTACATTTGTCCAAATTCATAGAATTTACACCAAAAGGAAATGATAATGTAAACTACGGACTTTGAATGATAATGATGTGGCAATGTAGGTGCATCACCTGTTAAAAATGCACTGCTCTGGTGGGGCTATTGATAATGGGGAAGGCTATGCATGTATGGGGGCAGGTTTAGGTGCAAAATCTCTGCACCTTCCCCTCAATTTTGCTGTGAACATAAAACTGCTATAAAAGTCTTACCAATAAGTGCATGCATGTTCCATTACTAAGTCATGTCCAACTCTCTGTGACTCCATGGACTGTGGTCCTCCAGGCTCTTCTGATTTTACAGGCAAGAATACTGGAGTGGGTTGCCATTTCCTCCTCCAGGGGATCTTCCCAGTCCAGGGATTGAACTCTTGTCTCCTGAGTCTCCTGCATTGGCAGATGGATTCTTTATCACTGAGTCACCTGGGAAGCCCAGTAAGTAAGTAAATACATGAATAAATGCAGAATTTATAAATCAACGCACATCCTAGAAATATTATAAAAAGAGAGAGAGAGCAGCACTGTTCCCAGTAACTAAGATATGGAAACACCCTGAACGCTCACCGAGGGGTGAGAATGGTCAGAGAAGCCTCACGAAAGGGGCAAATCCTACCCTTCATGACAACATGGATAAAACTCGAGGACAGGATGCTAACTGAGAGAAAGAGCAAGAAAGAAATACACTAAATAACTTCACTTACACGTGTAATCTAAAACAATAACTCTCACAGAAGCAGTGAATAGAATGGTGGATACTATGCGAGAGTGGAGAATGAGAAGATGTTGGTCTAAGTGTAGAAAGTGTCGGTTATGCAAGATGAATAAGTTCTTGAGATCTAACATACAGCATAGTGTCAATAGTTAATAAGGCAAGTATAGCTGAGACTGGCTAAGAAGATAGTTTTAAATTAAGTTTTCTCATACACATACACAAATAAAATACAATAGCTAAGTGGAGATGATGTATATATTAATTAGCTTGATTGTGGTGATAATTTCACAATGTACATTTATCAAAACATCAAGTTGTAGAGCTTAAATATATACAATGTTTATATGTTAATCATACCACAATAAAGCTGTTGGATAAAAGACTTTTTTCTTTGCTTATCGTATTAAAAAAAAAAATCAATGTACCCCAAAAGCATAAAATTCAAACTGGTCTCAGATTTTTTCCTACTGACATTAAATGCTAGAAGAGAATTTAGTATTTCTTGTGAATTTCTCAGGGAAAGAAAGTATAAACAAAGAATTTTATGCCCAATAAAACAATTAATTAAGCATGAAAGTCACAGAAAGCATTTTTAAATATGACAGAAAACAAACAATATAGTTTTAATTAAGCATCCTTGAATAAAGTGTTAGAGGATTTCAGCCAGACAAGTAATGAATAGAAATACTCCCAAATGGGCTTGTACTCACGTAATCAGGGTTATCTGCTACAATATATATCCGCCCCCAGTTTCAATGGCTTAATAAAACAAAAATTTATTGTTCATATGTTTGTTTGCCTTATGATAGGAATTTTGACTCCTTCCATGTTGTTAGCACTGTCATAGCCTGAAGTCTCCTCAGAAACCTTCTTGAATATTCTGCATTCTACCAGATAAGGAGCAAGGTGAGAAAGGGTAGAATCATGTGGAGTATTAAATTACTAGGCCAGGGTTAGGTTCATTGGTTAGAACCTAATCTGGTGCCCTCAGCCTAGTCCAAAGATTTGCATAATTTTCCTGTGTATCCAGGAAGACCAAATGGATTTGAAGGCTATCTGCACTAGGGCCAGATTCCAGAATCTCCCTCTCCCATCACAATATATTGTATCTCATTTCCTCCCTCACAAAGCACACTCCTCTAAGGCAGACAAAATTCCAAATCCCATCCAGCTACTCCATCTAGTTCCAGATTCAGGCAATGCACAGGCTTCTCATCAGATTCTGATCTGGCGCCTATGGTCTAAATAAAAGTAAATTTGAATGTTAGGTGCTGTGCTGTGCCAAGTTGCTTCAGTCGTATCTGACTCTTTATGACTCTATGGATCGTAGCCCTCCAGGCTCCTTTGTCCATGGGATTTCCCAGGCAAGAGCACTGGAGTGTGAGCGTTATGTAGAAATATCTAAATAGGTAAAAGTAGAAATTAAGATATATGTCCCTTCCCTCCACTCAATGAATATACAGTAATGAAGTGGTCCCACCACAGTTCTCTGTTAAGGCATAACATGTGGAAGTCTTATCCCAAGTATGAAGTCTTGGCCCAAGTATGAATTATAGTTGGTCCAATGATCATTTCTGCAGTTAAGCCTATATATATATATATATATGGTATACTTAGCATTAGGCAATTCACTCACTTTGGTTCCCAGATTAGTGGGATAAGAAGTATAATAAAGGGGAAAACCCAGTGGAAAACCCTTGAAATTGCCCTTTCCCCCACAGTCAATATATTAAGTGAATCAGCAGAAGCCATATCATATCCTGAGTTCAGTGCTAGGTCCCTTCAGTCATGTCTGACTCTTTGAAACCGTATAAGCTGTAACCTTCCAGGCTTCTCTGTCTGTGGGATTCTCCAGGCAAGAATACTGAAGTGGGTTGCCAAGTCTTCCTCCAGGGGATCTTCCCCATCTGGGAATCAAACCCATGTCTCTTATGTTTTCTGCACTGACAAGTGGGTTCTTTAGCACTAGAGCCACCTGGGAAATACAATGGCCTCATAAAAGCAAAACCGAAATGTTATCTTGGAGAAGAAATTCTGTGTGTGTGGAGCAAGTCCTTTAAGAACGTGGTGTACACATTGAAGTAGTAGCCATCACATGTTGTTTCTGTGGTTTCAGGATGCTGAAAGCCTGGCCAGGAAACATCAAGCGACTATACAATCAGAATTGCTTATTACAAAGTATTTTCATACCAACACAGCCATGAGGTACAGCATTAATTCACAACCCAATGGAAATGGTACCTTTGGGAATGAAGCCAGGCAGGTCTGGAGGACACAAATAAATCGCACAAATGAATATCCCAGAGCCCCAAGTCACCCACCTCTGCTGCATCTATGCCCCTCACATCTATGTCTTTCTTTTGAAATACCATCTCCTCAGAACACCAGCCATTCAGTGATGACAGTTGATTACAGCAGATCATCACCACCACGGAAGTATGATACAGTCCCTCAAGATCACAAGCCAACCACTTGATGGCAGATGGATACCAAAGTCCTTCTACCCTGAACAGGGCAAGAGTCCACCTTAAGACTTCCCTTGCCAGCCATGGTACTTTGCTCAGCAGCACTTTCCAAATGTGTACAGAATGTCAGATTTATTGTTACGAGATCTCATAGAACAATGCCTCAGACAAAGGAAGGGGGTGAAGAAGCAGCAACAATGGGCACGTGGTCACAGCATCCACTAGTTGTACCATATACCCCAAACACTTTGGTGTAAACCTCTTAGAACATTGAAATGATTTCCCAAAGGCTGGGCTAAGACACCAGCTTGATGCTGACGTCCCATTGTTTGGGGTGTTGTCCATCAGAATGGAGTACATATACTGGATTAACAGCTGTTGTATAGCACTGATCTCTGACTGATGGAATCCATGGAACTGAGAACCAAGGGGTAGAGATAAGAGTGGCCCCTCTCATTCAGTGACTCGCACACTGACTGTGTGTTCCCTGTTCTCTTGTTTTATTTTCTGCTGGACGAGAGGTCTAGTGTTAGGAAGGGTTCCTTCTACAGGGGATAGAGCAAGCAAGTATTTTTGTTTAATTTTTATTTCTCTCTCTCTCTCTCTCTCTCTCTTTTTTTTTTTATGGTGTGTGATGGAAACATTTAAAACTTTGATTTTCCTTTTAAAAACAGCTTTTCCAAATTTCCCTTAACTTTATTGAGGTATAATTGACATAGCACATTCTGTAAGGTTAATGTGTACATGTTGATTTGATACATTTGTTTCTATACTACAAAACGATTACCATGAGAGCTTTAGCTGACACCTTAGCCACTTCACATAATTGCTATTTATTTTTTGTGGTAAGTATACTTAAGATCTACTTTCTTGCAACTTTTGATAACATAATACAGTATAACTGTAATTAGCATACCGTACATTAGATCCCCAGAACTTACTCATCTTATTAGTAGACTCTGTACCCTTTGGCCTACATCTCTCCATTTCCCCTCCTCCTCTAACCCCTGGTAGCAACGATTCTGCTCTCTGTTTCTTTGAGTTTGGCTTTTTTATCTTCTACATACAAGTGATATCATTCAGTAATGTCTGTCTTTGTTTTAAGCAAGATGCCCTCAAATTCATTCATATTTTTGCAAGTGGCAAGATTTTCTTTTTTCTCATAGCTGAATAATATTCCACTGTATATGTATATGTATACACACACAAAAAAACCACATCTTTATCTATTTATTTACTAATAAGCATTTAGGTTGTTTTTCTATCTTGCCTATTGCAAATAATGCTTGAATGAACATGGAGTGCATGTATCTCTTTGAAATTTTGTTTTCATTTCTTTTTGATATATACCCAGAAGTGGGATTGTTGGATTGTATGATAACTCTATTTTTAAGTTTTTGAGGAATCTTCATATGTTTTCCATAACAACAATTTACATTCCCATAAATAGTGCACATGGGTTTCCTTTTCTCCATATTCTTACCTATACTTATCACTTTGGTGAAAGTCATTCTAAGGGTCTGAGGCAGTATGTCACTGCAGTTTTGATGTGAATTTCCCTGGTACTTAATGAAGCTGAGCACCTTTGCATGTACCTGTTGGTCATTTGCATGTCTTCTTTGGAAAAATGTCTATTTAGCTTCTCTGCAAATTTTTTAACCAGATATATGTATCTACTATTTTTTGAGTTGCGTGAGTTCTTCATATATGTTGAATATTAACCCTTTCTGAAATAAATAATTTGTAAATATTTTATACCATTCCATACTTTACCTTTCCATTTTGCTGACTATTTTTTTTCTCTGCAGAAGGTTTTTAGTTTGAGGTAGTCCATTGTATTATTTTTGCTTTTACTGCTTATGTTTTTGGTGTCATATCCAAAAATATGTTTCTGAAAACAATGCCAAGGAATTTTTTTCCTGTTTTCTTCTAGGAATTTTGCGGTTTTAGTTTTTATGTTTTAAAGTCTTTAATCCAAATTGAGTTAATTTTGGGGTATGATGTAAGATAAATATCCAGTTTCACTCTGCATATAGGTATCCCATTTATTCAACACCATATATTGAAGAATTATTTTTTCCCTGTTGAGTATTCTTGGCTTTCTTGTCAAATATTAGTTGTCCATATATGTGCAAGTTTATTTTTGGATCCTCAGTTCAGTTACATTGGTTTTGGTGTCTATTTTTATGCCAATATCATTGTTTTGATTATTATAGATTTGTAGTACAGTAGGTATAGTGATGAATACAGCTTTGCTCTTCTTTCTCAGAATTGCTTTTGATATTTGGGGTCTTTTCTGGTTAGATGCAAATTTTAGGATTTTCTTCTATTACTGTGAAAACTTCTGTTGGAATTTTGATTAGTATTCAGTTCAGTTCAGTCACTCAGTCATGTCCGACTCTTTGTGACCCCATGAACTGCAGCACGCCAGGCCTCCCTGTTCATCACCAACTTCTGGAGTTCACTCAGACTCACGTCCATCGAGTCCGTGTCGCCATCCAGCCATCTCATCCTCTGTCGTCCCCTTCTCCTCCTGCCCCCAATCCCTCCTAGCATCAAAGTCTTTTCCAATGAGTCAACTCTTCGCATGAGGTGGACAAAGTACTGTGGTTTCAGCTTTAGCATCATTCCTTCCAAAGAAATCCTAGGCCTGATCTTCAGAATGGACTGGTTGGATCTCCTTGCAGTCCAAGGGACTCTCAAGAGTCTTCTCCAACACCACAGTTCAAAAGCATCAATTCTTCAGCACTCAGCCTTCTTCACAGTCCAAATCTCATATCTGTACATGACTACTGGAAAAACCATAGCCTTGACTAGATGGACCTTAGTCGGCAAAGTAATGTCTCTGCTTTTCAATATGCTATCTAGGTTGGTCATAACTTTTCTTCCAAGGAGTGTCTTTTAATTTCATGGCTGCAATCACCATCTGCAGTGATTTTGGGGCCCCCCAAAATAAAGTCTGACACTTGTTTCCACTGCTTCCCCATCTGTTTCCCATGAAATGATGGGACCGGATGTCATGATCTTTGTTTTCTGAATGTTGAGCTTTAAGCCAACTTTTTCACTCTCCTCTTTCACCTTCATCAAAGGGCCCTTTAGCTCCTCTTCACTTTCTGCCATAAGGGTGATGTCATCTGCATATCTGAGGTTATTGATGTTTCTCCTGGAAATCTTGATTCCAGCTTGTGTTTCTTCCAGCCCAGTGTTTCTCATGATGTACTCTGCATATAAGTTAAATAAGCAAGGTGACAATATACAGCCTTGATGTACTCCTTTTCCTGTTTGGAACCAGTCTGTTGTTCCATGTCCACTTCTAACTGTTACTTTCTGACCTGCATACAGATTTCTCAAGAGGCAGGTCAGATGGTCTGGTATTCCCTTCTCTCTCAGAATTTTCCACAGTCTTGTGATCCATAGAGTCAAAGGCTTTGGCATAGTCAATAAAGCAGAAATAGATGTTTTTTTGGAACTCTCTTGCTTTTTCTATGATCCAGCAGATGTTGGCAATTACTGCATTAAATTTATAAATGACTTTGGGTAGTATGCATATTTTACTAGTATTATTTCCTTCTGATCCATGGCTAAGGGATATCTTCACCTTTGTTTGTGTCTTTCTCAATTTCTTTCATCAAAGTCTTGTAGTTTAAGCATGCAGATCTTCCACACTGTTGGTTAAATGTATTCCAAAAAGTATTTTATTATTTTTGATGCTATTGTGAATGCTTGTTTTCTGTTACTTTTTCAGATATTCTGTTGTTAGTATATATAAACAACTGATTTCTGTATGTTGATTTTGTATACTGCAGCTTCACTAAATTTGTTGATTAATCCTAACAATTTATTATTGGTACTAGTAGTTTATTTAAGATTTTCTAATGAATTTTATTAAATGAAATCTTATTAGAGGAGTGGTTAAGATGGCAGAGTAAGGGGTATTTGACTTTACCTCCTTCCACGGGCACACAAAATTACAATAATTTTCAGAGCAACTGTCTCTGAGAGCAACTAGAAGACTAGCAGAAAACATCCTCTACAGCTAAAGATATAAAGGAGTCATAATAAGACTGATAGAAGGGGTTGGGATATGGTATAGTCAAGAGCCGTAAACCTGGTAGATTACCCACACGTAAGAAGATAATTACAATTGCAGAGGTTCTCCCGCAAGGAGTGTAGGCCCAAGTGCCACATGGGGCTCCCCAGTCTGGGGATCCTGCACCAGTAAGATGAGCCCCTAGAACATTTGGCTTTGAAGATTAGTTGGATTTACTTTGGGAAAGCCAGGAGGCTGTGAGAAATAAATACTTCACCCTTAAAGTGTGTACACAAAATCTCACATGTTCCAAGATCCAGGACAGAAGCAAGAATTTGAAAGAAACTTAGGTCAGGTTCATCTGCTGATCTTGGAGAGTCAAACCAAAAATCTGTACTAGGTACATACACACGAAAAGAAAGGAATCAGTACATAGCACTAAGATTGTTGTTAAATCACAAGGGAAGAGAGAAAAGAACAATGAAAAAAAAACCCAACAACATCAAAACTACCCCAAGCCAACAAATAAAATGACTTAAAAGGTACATGCTTATCAGTAATTATTTTAAATGTGAAAAGGATAAATTCTCCAATCAAAAAATGTAGTGACTGAATAATTACAAAAGAAAAAAACAAATATATCCTCCCTACAAAAAATATTTTATATCTAAAGGCACACAGACTGAAAGTGAGAAGATGGGAAAAGGTATCCATGAAAATGGAAACCAAAGGAAAGTCAGGTAGCAATAATATCAGACAAAACAGACCTTAAGACAAAGACTAACAAGAGACAAAGAAGGACATTACATAACCATCAAGGGATTGATCCAAGAAGAAGATATAGCAACTGTAATAGTATATGCACACAGCATAGAAGCAATTCATAAAACAAAGAACCATAAAGGGAGAAATTGACAGTAACACAATAACAGTATAGAACTTTAACACCTCACTTGGATCAATGGACCGATCATCCAGACAGAGAGGTAATACAGAAGCACTGGCTTTAAAAGAAACATTAGGCCATAGACTTAATAGACACCTCTAAGACACTCCATCCAAAGCAGCAGAATACACATTCCTTTCAAGCACATATGGATTGCATGCTAGTCCACAAAACAAGTATACGTAAATTTAAGAAGATTGAAATCATATCAAGCATCTTTCCAACCACAAGCAGTGTAAGACTAGAAATTAACTACAAGGAAAAAAAAAAAACCCAAAACAATAGAAGCTGCACAAATCAAAAAGAAAAAAAAAGAAAAAAAGATCTGGAGACAAATAAAAACACAAAGGTCCAAAATCTATGGGATGCAACAAATGTAGTTCTAATGGCAAGTTTATAGCCAAAAAAAAAAGAAGAAGAAGAAGAAAGAGAAATAAAAAGAAAAGAAAATAAAGCCTACCTTGGGAAATAAGAAAATTTTCAGATAAGCAATTTAACTTCATTTCTAAAGGAGGTAGGAAAAGGAGAACAAGTTAGTAGAAGAAAAGAGATAAAAATTAGCCCAGAGAGACTTTATAAGTAATAGAAAATATCAATGAACCTAAGAGCTGGTTCTTTGAAAATATAAATGAAATTGATAAACTTTAACCCAACTCATTAAGAAAAAAAAGAGAGAGGACCCAAATCAATAAAATCAGAAATGAAAATAGAGAAGTTACAATCAATACCACATACATACAAAGGAATATAAGAGATCACCATGAACAATTATATGCCAATAAAAAGGACAAACTAGAAAAAATGACAAATTTCTAGAAATACATAATTTCTCAAAAATGTATCAGGAAGAAATAGAAAATATGAGCAATCAAATTGACAGCAAAGAAATTAATGAAGTAATAAAAAACAATGAACAAAAATCTAGGACCAGGTGGCTTCACAAGTAAATTCTACCAGGTATTTTGAAGAGGAGTTAATATCTATCCTTTTCAAATTATACCAAAACATCACAAAGGAAGGAGTGCTTCTGAACTCATTCAGTGAGGCCAGCATCATCCGTATAACAAAAGCAGGTGGAAGATACTGCACACAAAAAATTACAGGCTAATATCACAGATGAGTAATAATGCAGAAATTACCAACAAAATATTACAAGTCTGTTTCAGCAATACATTAAAAGGAACATATACTGTGATCAAGTAAGGTTTATCCCAGAAGTGCAAGGATGGTTTGATATTCACAAATCAATCAATGTGATCGCCAAACAAAGGATAAAAATTATAAGATCGTATCAACAGATGAAGTGAAAGCATTTGACATAATCCAAATATACATCCACAGTAAAAACTCTCAAGAAACTTGGAATAAAGGTAACATAACATAATAAAGACCGTTAATAGCAAGCCCACAGCTAACATCATATTTAATGCTGAAAAGATGAAAGCATTTAGTCTAAGATCAGGAACTCAACAAGGATGCTTGCTCTTGCCACTTTCATTTAAAATAGAATGGCAAGTCCTAGCCACAGCAAATCAAGGAAAATAAACAAAATTCAAATTGGAAAGAAAGAAGTATAACTCACTGTTTTCAGATGACAGGATGCAACACATAAAAAATTCTAAAAATACTATGAAAAAATTGTTAGACTTCATTAATGAGTTCATTGAGGTTGCAAGACACAAAATTAACACATAGAAACTTCTACCATTAACAACAAACTGTCATAAAAAGGAAATTAAGAAAACGATCCCATTCACAATTGCATCAAAAAGAATAAAATACTTGGAAAGAAATCTAACTAAAATTTAAAATACCTGTACTAAGAACACTATAAGACACTGCCAAAGGAAATTGAAAATGACACAGATGGAAGCCACACTGTACTCATGGCTTGGAAGAGTTAATATTGTTAAAATGATCATACTACTCGAGTGAATTTTCAGATTCAATGCCATCATTATCAAAAGAGTGCTGACATTTTCACAGGACGAGAACAAATGATTTTAAAATTTGTATGTAACCACCAAAGATCCTGAATAGCCAAAAAACATTAAGAAAGAAGAAAAACCTCAGGAGCTATCTCATGCCATGATTTCAAACTATACTAAAAAGCTACAAAAAAGTTAATCAAAACAGTTTTGTACTGGCGCAAAAACAGACACATAGATCAGTAGAGCTGAATAAAGAGCACAGAAATAGACCCACAGTTATGTGCATGATTAATGTATGACAAATGAGGCAAGAAAATAAATGAGAAAAAGACAACATCTTCAATATATGGTCTTGGGAAAACTGCACAGCTACATGTAAAAGAATCATACTGGACTACTTGCTCACAATGTATAAAAAAATAAGATAAAAATAGATGAAAGACTTCAATGTAAGACCTGAAACTGTACAATTTCTAGAAGAAAACATAGGTTGTACACTCTTTGACATAGGTTCTTGGTAATATTTCTTTTGGATCTGTCTCCTCAGGCAAAGGAAACAAAAGATAAGCAAATAGGACTACCTCAAGCTTTTTAGCTTTTGCTCAGTGCATGAAACTATCACCTCATCTAAAGGCACCTTGCTGAGTGGGAGAAGAAATTTGCAAATGACATATCTGACAAGGGGTTAACATCTGAAATATACAATGTACAGATACAATTCAACATCAAAAACACAAGCAACCCAATAAAAAAATAGGCACAAGATCTGAATTGACATTTGTCCAAAGGAAACTGACATTTGGACAACAGACATATGAAAGGATGCTCAACATCACTAATCATCAGGGAAATGCAAATCAAAACCATAATGAGATGTCATCTCGCACCTGTCAAAACTGCTACTATAAAAAGAGAACAAATAAGAACTGTTGACAAGAATGTGGAGAAAAGGGAATTCTTATGCACTCTTGGTGAGAATGGAAGATGGTACACCCATAATGGAAAACACTAAGTAGTCTCCTCCAAATAATACAAATATCATGCATGTGTGCATGCTACGTTGCTTCAGTCAAGTCCGACTCTTGGCAATCCTATGGACTAGAGCCCCTAGGCTCCTCGGTCCATGGGTTTCTCCAGCAAGAATTCTGGAGTGGGTTGCCATGCCCTCCTCCAGGGGATCTTCCTGACCCAGTGGGTTGATCCCACGTCTCTTAAGTCTCCTGCATTGGCAAATGGGTTCTTTGCCACTAGCACCATCTGGGAAGCCCAGAACTATCATATGATAAAACAGTTCTACTCTCAGGTATTTACCTGAAAAAAACAGATAATTTAAAGGTCTTAATTGGAAAAGATATATGCACCTTTCTGTTCCTTGTAGTATCTTTTACAATAGCCAACATATGGAAGCAACCATGGCTTGATGATGATAGATGAATAGATAAATAATATACATGTATATGGTATATATGTGCAGTATATACATCATGGAATATTTGTCAAGTGTAAAAATAAATGAATTCTTGCCATTTGCGATAACATGGATGGACTTAATGGTACTATGCTAAGTGAAATAAATCAGGGAAAAAACAAACATTGTGTGATGTAACTTATGGAATATGAGAAACAAAACAAATGAGCAAAGGCACCTAAACAGAAACAGTCATAGATACCGAACAAAAACATGTGGTTGCCAGAGGAGGGGGGTGTAGGGCGGGAGGAGAGAAACAGGTAAAGGGGTTTGAAATATAAACTTTCAGTTACAAAATAAAGGAGTCACAGGTATTAAATTTGCATCAGGGGTAATATGGGGCTTCCTGAGTGACTGAGATGGTAAAGAATCTGCCTGCAATGCATGACACCTGGGTCTGATCCCAGGGTTGGCAAGATCCCCTTGAGGAGAGCACGGCAACCCACTCCAGTATTCTTGTCCATGGAGAATCCCTATGGACAGAGGAGCTTGATGGACTACAGTCCATGAGGTCGCAGAAAGTCAGACATAATTGAGTGACTAGCACACTTTCATGGGTAATAGAGTCAATAACTGGGTCTCCCTTGTAGCTTGATAATTATGCAATATCTTTGTATGGTAACAGACGAAAGCTGCACTTATCATGAGTATCATTTTGAAATGTATAGAATTACTGAATCACTATGTTGTATACCAGGAACTAACAGAGTGTTGCAGGTCAACTATACTTCAAATACAAACAAACAAATTCATAGAAAAGAGATCAGACTTTTGGTTACCAGAGGCAGAGGGTGGAGGGAGTGATAATTAGATGAAGGTATTTCAAAGTTACAATCTTCCAGGTGTAAATAGTAGAGATACAAGTTACATGATAATTAACAATGTTATATGTTAAAAGGAAAATTAAGAGTAATGCTTACCGTTCTCATCAAAAGGAAAAAAAATTCTTTCTTTAAAGTTCTATCTTTATGAGAGCTGCTGCTGCTAAGTCGCTTCAGTCGTGTCTGACTCTGTGCGATCCCATAGACGGCAGCCCACAGGCTCCCCGTCTCTGGGATTCTCCAGGCAAGAACACTAGAGTGGGTTGCCATTTGCTTCTTTAATGCATGAAAGTGGAAAATAGCGACCCCATGGACTGCAGCCTACCAGGCTCCTCCATCCATGGGATTTTCCAGGCAAGAGTTCTGGAGTGGGATGCCATTGCCTTCTCCATTTATGAGAGCTGGATACCACTAAATCTATTGTGATAATTCTTTTGTGATGTGTCTAATTATGTTATGCACCTTAAGCTTATACAGTGTTATATGTCAATTTCATCTCAGTAACTCTGGAAAATACTTTGGAAAAGTCAAAGCTGTAGTGGCAGGAGGCTCATCTGTGAATGGAAGGTGTTGGCACTAAAAGTAGATTAACTGCAAAGGGGTGAAGGAAATGTTCTATATCAGAGATTAGTAAACTTCTATAAAGGTACAAATAATATGCATTTTAACCTTTGCTGCTCACATAGTCTCTGCTGCTTGTACACACCTCTGCCATTGTAGTGCAGAACAGCCACAGACAATACATAAGGGAAAGGGCGTGGCTATGTTCAAATGATTTTTGTAAAAATAGGCAGCACCCAAATATGACCTGTGAACTGTAGTTTGCCAGTTCTGTTTTGTATCATTAGCATTGCAGCTATATAACTTGATTTGTTCAAATTTTCAAATTCTTAATATCGGCAAGTTCTTACCTCAATTATACCTTGCTAGAGCTAATTTTTTTAAGTAGAAAAAAAATTTTATCATCTGCAAAGAAACAAAACAAGGATGTTTTGTAAACTTAAAGTTATACCTTCTGGTGTGGTTGTTTTGGACCCTCATTTCAGTAGACCAACAAATAGAAGGAAGCACCCTGCTTGTCAGGAACCCTACCAGCCTCCTGTAATAACAGGAGCAGGGCGGAGCATGTCTGGAACTCAGGTGATTCATCGTGGCATTTCTTGCTGATTCCATATTCAGTACAAACTATAAATGAGTCACTGAAGCAACAGACCTGAAAAGGGGCTGGCAACTGGGGGCACAGGCCTCTCAGGCATAAAGGCCTAGACTACCTCGCCAGACAAGCAAGCAAGACAGACAGAAGTGCAGGCTGAGGGAGAAAGAAGACAGAAGAGGCAGCGGGAATGGACCAACTGTAACCACATCCACTTCACTTAAACCCACTAAACCTTTTTATTCCCCCCTTGTTTTTGTTTTAGAATTGTGACAAGCTGGCATTCTGAGCAAGCAGATACCAGAAACGGATTGAGCAAATAAGTCTGCTTTTCATTCATACCACTTGGATCCCACTAGTCTGATGTACAACCAGCCCACTTCCAATCACCAGCTGCTTCATTCTGGGGCTTGAAGAATTTTCAGATTTTTCCCAGAGCTGTATTATGTACCTGGAAGTTGCTAGAAGAGTTTTAAGGTTCTCACATTAACATCAACAACAACAAAATGGTAATTATGTGAAGTGAAGGGTGTGTTAACTAACCTTATTGTGAAAAATCTTTCACAATATCTATGTATATCAAACCATCACAGTATATACTTTATACCTACACAGTATCATGTTAGTTATCTTTCAGTAAAGATGAAAGTAAATGATTGAGGGAGTTGGTTTGTCAATAATCTTTATTCATTGGGTGCTAGAAAAAGTGGGGAAAGAAGAGGGGAAGAGAGAAGGATGGAGAGGAAGAAGGAAAGGAAGGAGCAGGGGAAGGAGAGAGAGAGATTTTAAGGAGTTGGTTCATGTGAGAGCTGGCAAATGTGTGGTTTATAAGATAAGCCAGCAGACTGGACATTTAAGACAGTTGATACTATAGTTTTGAGTTCAAAATCTGCAGAGCAGGCCAGCAGGCTAGAAACTTAGGCAGGGTTCTATGTCAGTCTTTTTTTTTTTTTTTTTTGGTAAAACATGATTTTTCAAATGCAATCTTATTTTCCGTAAGAAGATTTCCATCTGTATATTACATGAATTATGTTGAATACGCTGTAAAACTTAACTTTCTAGATCTCAGCCTGGGACTCTACCCCTAGGTGGAGCTCTGGTTTCTTGTTGAGTCAGGAATTAGTACTATTTCAGTTGCAGGAAATACCACAAAGGAAAGAATAGCATTTTCATACACATCACTGCAACACTCAACTGATTAGTTTATAAAGACATATTCCTAGTATATTCCTCCTGTTTCTATAGAAGAGGGCTTGTCACAGTCTTGGGACAGAACTCTTCTTCAGGAAACCTCAATCTTTGCTGTTAAGGCCTTCAACTGATTGGATGAGGCGTGTACATATTTTGTAGGGCAATCTGCTTTACTGAAAGTCTACCAATTATGGATGTTAATCACATCTAAGAAATACCTTCACAGCAACATCTAGACTGACCAAATGACTGAACGCTATAGCCCACCCAAGGGGAATCACACGTGGCTTGTGTTTATACTGTTTCACAGCATTTCCTCATGAGATTTAGCCTTTGTTGTCCATACGGTGACTTAACACACTCTTTATTGGCATCCTTCTCTTCTGTTTGTTATTATATTACTCTGATACCCCCAGAAGAAATTATGTGCTTTTGAATGCTTAGAAGGTTATTTTATTATTAACTTTTGAAACATTTATAGGAATCAAATCTGTAACAGATTAGATGAACAGATAGATAATTCACTGGATATTTCTTACAAACTACCCTCAGTTTCATATATCACTATGAATGCCGTTGTATAGACAGCTGAGGAGTCCTCCAGACTCAGAGAGCAAGAGGCTCATGGACGTTTGCAGTTCACAGGGAGGTGGAGAGGAGAATATGGAAAACCGTACTTCTAATCACATGCAGAGGCCCCAGGATCCCTCTCATGAGCCTATAGAAGAACTTTAGAAACTGGAAAGCACTCTGAAAGAGCCTTTGAAGGATCCCAGGCAGCAGATTGCCCCCGGCTCAGTGGCACTCCCCACGCTTCCCTGGCATCACAGAGATGGTGCTGATGGTGCTGCTACAGGCTGTGTTGAAGCTATCTTGAGACAAGGAGCAAAAATTTTATTTATCTTTACATCTTGGGAAGGGAAGGCAGGTTGCTGAAGCACTACCCAGTTTTAACTGTATTTTCTTTTATCCCAAAATTAGGAGACTGAGGATGAGATACAGAAAGGAGAGGCAAAAGATTATAAACTAATTGATCTATATTAAACCATTTCAAGATTTTATGTGCCTAAATGTATGAATAAGCATGAGAGAAAATAGGGCTTATAAAAATCAAGGTGAACAAATAGGTAAAGGAGCTAATGAAGTTAGATGTTCTTCTTTTATCTCAAATTAGTAATCTTATTCACGAGACTTTAAATTTATATACCTTAGAATAACTCTTACATACCTGTTTAAATTCCTTGGTGTAGAAAAATAGCTAACATTTATTTTACTCTAATACCACACACAGTGATAGACTAAAGATATAATAACCATTGACTCAGTTAAGCTTCTCAGTAGTCCTACTCTCGTACATATGTACTATTTCATGCTCATTTTATAGAAAAGGAACTTGAGATGGAAAGATCAAATAAATGTCACAGTCTATAATTGGAGCAATCAGATTTGGAACTCAGATTGTTTTCCTCTAAAGCTCTACATTTATTAGGACATTATACATCTATGAATGAAAGTATTAAATAGCTACTGGTACTCCACTGGCTAAAAAGAAATAGTAAATTATACTGTATGGACAACTTCTTAGCAAGGGTGAACCTGAGAACAGTTTAGCTCTCATAGTCAAGATTTTTCTTTGAGGGTAAACTTAATTTTAAGCTTATCAAAGACTGTATTGTCCTGTGACATTTATTTCCAATAAATCTCCTAATCAAAATCAGTTATGTTGAACATTTTAGACCAAAGCCCTCCTTTCATGTGCACAATACACAAAGATACCCTAGCATTATTTTAGTTGATGTTTTGTCTCTATCTAAAGAGTTCACTCATCCTAAGGAACACAACAGAATGAGGAGTAAATAGAGAAGAAGCTGAACAACTTGTCTTAGACCTCATGGCAATCCATGGTGGGCCCTTTACTAGTATTTTCAGTGGTCATGTATGGATGTGAGAGTTGGACTATAAAGAAGGCTGAGTGCTGAAGAATTGATGCTTTTGAACTGTGGTGTTGGAGAAGACTCTCAAGAGCCCCTTGGACTGCAAGGAGATCCAGCCAGTCCATCCTAAAGGATTAAATCTCCTAATCAAAATCAGTTATGTTGAACATTTTAGACCAAAGCCCTCCTTTCATGTGCACAATACACAAAGATACCCTAGCATTATTTTAGTTGATGTTTTGTCTCTATCTAAAGAGTTCACTCATCCTAAGGAACACAACAGAATGAGGAGTAAATAGAGAAGAAGCTGAACAACTTGTCTTAGACCTCATGGCAATCCATGGTGGGCCCTTTACTAGTATTTCCAGTGGTCATGTATGGATGTGAGAGTTGGACTATAAAGAAGGCTGAGTGCTGAAGAATTGATGCTTTTGAACTGTGGTGTTGGAGAAGACTCTCAAGAGCCCCTTGGACTGCAAGGAGATCCAGCCAGTCCATCCTAAAGGAAATCTGTCCTGAATATTCATTGGAAGGACTGATGCTGAAGCTGAAACTCCAATACTTTGGCCACTTGATGACAAGAACTGACTCATTTGAAAAGACCCTGATGATGGGAAAGATTAAAGGCAGGAGGAGAAGGGGAAGACAGAGGATGAGATGGTTGGAGGGCATCACCCACTCAGTGGACATGAGTTTTGGGGGACTCTGGGAGTTAGTGATGGACAGGGAGGCCTGGCGTGCTGCAGTCCATAGGGTCGCAAAGAGTCAGACATGACTGAGTGATTGAACTGAACTGAACTGCTTGGCATCAGCCTCAACTAGGCTGCACCAAATATTTTTAATATTGCATTATCTGTGATCCATATTTCTTTTATATGTGGTTCACTCCTACTCATCAGCTAAGGAACTCTAAAGTTTTATAAAAGGAAACAAGAAAAATGAACAATAGATTTAACCAAAGATACTTCATGCAGAAAATATGTTCTATCTATTTTCCTAAGAGTTCTGTGTGTCTATGACCAAGATTGGTCCTGAGCTAGCTTGAGAAAGCTGAGAGAGTCTCGCGGCCTTTAGCTCTGTCCCTTGCTTCCTGATAGCCCAGAAGTTCAGGCCACTTGTTTGACTTGTGCGTGGTTTGTCCCATATTTTACTGTCTCTGAGATAGTGACTAAGAGCTTCCCAGGTGGTGCCAGAGGTAAAGAACTCACCTGCCAATGCAGGAGACGGAATGAGAGTCAGCTTCGATCCCTGGGTTGAGTAGATCCCCTGGAGGAGGGCATAGCAACCTACTCTAGTATCCTTGCCTGGAGAATCCCATGGACAGAGGAGTCTGACATGTTACAGTCTATAGGGTTGCAAAGAATCAGACATGTCTGAAGTGACCAAGAATAGCTGATATGTTAACCACAAAACAGAAGAGGAAAATTACAACTTCTCATTTATTTTGATTTATTGGAACTGATTTAGCAATTTTGTAGGGTTTTTGTACGTATCTGTCAGTTTATCTTCTGATATCACTGTGAGAGCAACATCAACACAGAATACCCCTAGGATCCTTGAAAGCTGTGTCCTATCAAGCAGTAGAAGATTCAAGAAACGTTAGAAATTGGGACTCAGCTTCCAAATATCAATAAGTTAATGATAATTTTGGAATCCTCAAAGCATTATGAATAAATGTTTCCCGATTAACATGGATAACATAAAATATTACATATTGTTCTCCCCAGCCAGAACAGAGGACAATATGTTTTGCCTAAGTGTCTCAGTTATTAGAATGTAAAATATCTATGAAGTCTCTTTTCATTAAACTTTAGGAATGATTTATTTTGGACTTCATAGCTGGATTTACATATGCTGAGGTTATATTTTATGATAAAAAGTGAAGATCACTTTTGTCTCCCATGTTAGAGAAAAACCTACTATTTTCAGGATTGCCAGGAGAAATATCCATAACCTCAGATATGCAGATGGCACCACCCTTATGGCAGAAAGTGAAGAGGAACTAAAAAGCCTCTTGATGAAAGTTAAG
>SJYC01106284.1:0-22543 GCA_006408675.1 Madoqua kirkii | reverse complement strand
ACATTTAAACTTTTAAGCTTGAAATACTCATATTTTCACTTAAACATATATAGGATATATTCATATTTGTTTCAATTTCCCCAAACAGAAATTCTCCAATGATAAAAATAGAAATATATTATGTATATATAATATATACAAAATAGAAAAATATATATATTATTATGTATCTATTGAAGCATTGCCCACACTATACTTACTATCTACTTCAATTTCCAAGTAAAATTTCTGCTATAGATTATGTTAACCTAGACCAATAGTCTGCAGGTATATATTACTGAGAAGTCAAGGAGGTTAGGGACCATTTAATAAAGATAGAGATAAATTTATCAAGGAGCATTATTCCATCCTAAGCAGCAAAGATGCCATCACCTGTTACAGCTGCTAAAGAACTCTGTGTGTGTGTGTGTGTGTGTGTGTGTGTGTGTGTGTGTATGTGTGGTCTCTTGAACTTAAAAAATGAGAACTGAGGTTCAGAAAAGTAAAATATAGTATCTGTAGCCACGGCTAGATAATGGCTCTGTGAAACAACTGATTCAAGATTTCCTAAGTTTACTATTTCTTTCATCTGATTATAACAGAATAAGGAACTGAGGAGTTCTAAAACTCGAGCACCGTTTAATCGGGTAACAATCCTTTAGGTTTCTATTTTTCAGTTTTTGAAAAACTAGTGTTTATTGGAGTGTAATTAATTTACAGCATTGGGTTGGCTTATGCTGTACAGCAAAGTGAATCAGTCTCCACGATTTTTTAGATTCTTTTCCCATATGGGTCATTACAGAGTATTAAGTTGAGTTCCCTGCACTATACAACAGGTCCTTATCAGTTATCTAGTTTATATATTGTAGTGTGTATGTGGAATGTAATATGGCTCGGATGGTAAAGTAACCACCGGCAGGGCAGGAGACCCAGGTTCAATCCCTGGGTCAGGAAGATTCCCTGGAGAAGGACATGGCAACCCATTGCAGCTTTCTTGCCTGGAGAATCCCCATGGACAGAGGAGCCTGGCGTGCTTCAGTCCATGGGGTTGTAAAGAGGTGGACACGACTGTGTGACTAACACACACATACATGTGTAATCCTAATATCCCAATTTGTCTCCCCCATTTCCCTTGGTAGCCATGAGTTTGGGCTTCCCAGGTGGTGCTAGTGGGAAAGAACTTGCCTGCTAATGCAGGAGACATAAGAGACGCAGGTTCGATCCCTAGGTCTGGAAGATCCCCTGGAGGAGGGCATGACAACCCGCTGCAGTACTCTTACCTGGAGAATCCCATGGAAGAGGAACCTGACCGTTCATAGGATCACAGAGCTGCACACGACTGAAGCAACTTAGCATGTGTGCAGGCAACCATGAAATTTTCTTCTACACCTGTGACTCTATTTCTGTTTTATAAGTAAGTTAATTTATAGCAGGGCATCTTGGGTGGCTCAGATGGTAAAGAGTCCTCCTGTAATGTAGAAGACCCAGGTTCAATCCCTGGATTGGGAAGATCCCCTGAAGAAGAGAATGGCTACCTACACTAGTATTTTTGTCTGGAGAATTCCATGGATAGAGGAGCCTGGTGGGCTACGGTCTATGGAGTCAAAAAGAGTCAGATACAACTAAGTGACTCACTTTCATTTCACTTTAATATCTTTTTTAAAAAATCCCACATATAGGTGACCATATGGTATTTGTCTTTGTCTGACTTACTTCACTTAGTGTGATAATCTCTAGATCCATCCATGTTGCTTCAAATGGCATTATTCATTCTTTTTAGTTGCTGAGTAATATTCCATTGTATATCAGTACCATATCTTTATCCATTCATCCATTAATGGACATTTACATTGCTTCCATGTCCTAGACATTATAAATAGTGCTGCAATGGACATTAGGGTGCGTATATCAGTTCAGTTATGGTTTTCTCTAGATATAGTCCCAGGAGTGAGACTGCTGGATCATACAATAGTTCTATTGATATTTTGTAAAGAAGTCTCCATGCTGTAATCCATAATGGCTGTACCAACTTACATTCCCACTCACAGTGTGTAGGATTTCCCTTTCTCCACACGGTGCATAGGTAGTTTTTTCTAAATCACCTGAATGGTATAGGATTAGCAGTAAACTGTTTATATATTTTAGAGATTAATCCCTTGTTAGTCACTTCGTTTACAAATATTATCTCCCATTACATAGGTTGCCTTTTTGTTTTGTTTCGGGGTTTCTGTGCTATGCAAATGCTTTAAGTTTAATTAGGTTCCATTTGTTTATTTTTGTTTTTATTTTCATTACTTTAGGAAGCTGATCAAGAAAGATCTTGCTGAAATTTATGTGAAAGAGTGTCTGGCTAGGTTTTCCTCTAGAAGTTCTATAGTATCCAGTCTTACGTTTAGGTTATTTTATTTTATTTTATTTGTTTTGAGTTAATTTTGTGTATGGTGTTAGAGAATGTACTAATTTCAGTCTGGTACATGTAGTTGCCCAGTTTTCCCAGTGCTACTTATTTTGGTCAGATAAGTATATCAGTTCAGTTCAGCTCAGTCACTCAGTCATGTCCGACTCTTTGCAGCCCTATAGACTGCAGCACTCCAGGCCTCCCTGTCCACCACCAACTCCTGAAGCATGCTCAAAGTCATGTCCATTGAGTCGGTGATGCTATCCAACCATCTCATCCTCTGTCGTCCCTTTCTCCTCCCACCTTCAATCTTTCCCAGCATCGGTGTCTTTTCCAGTGAGTCAGCTCTTCACATCAGGTGGCCTAAGTATTGGAGCTTCAGCTTCAGCATCTGTCCTTTCAATGAATATTCAGGACTGATCTCCTTTAGGATGGACTGGTTGGATCTCCTTGCAGTCCAAGGGACTCTCAAGAGTCTTCTCCAACACCACAGTTCAAAAGGTATCAATTCTTCAGCACTCAGCTTTCTTTATAGTCCAACTCTCGCATCCATACATGACTACTGGAAAAGCCATAGCTTTGACTAAGACGGACCTTTGTCAGCTATATATATGTATTTGTTGGCTATAAGATAAGTATATATTCCATTATATCTTCTTGCCTCCTTTGTCATAGATTAGATAATCATAGACGTGTGGGTTTATCTTTGGACTTTCTATTCTGTCTCATAACCTATATTTCTGTTTTTGTTCCAGTATCATATTACTTTGATGACTGTAGCTTTGTAGTATATTGTGAAGTTCAGGAGACTGATTTCTCCAGCACTGCTTTTCTTTCACAAGACTGATTTAGCTATTCATGGCCTTTTGTGTTTCCATACAAATTGTAAAAATTTTTTGTTTTGATTTGTGGAAAATGCTATTGATAATTTGGTAGAGATTGCATTGAATCTATATATTACTCCGGGTAATATAGTCATTTTCTCAATATGGATTCTTCCAACCCAAGAACATAGTATATCTCTCCATCTGTTTGTGTCCTCTTTGATTTCTACCATTAGTACCTTATAGTTTCCTGAGTATGGGCCTCTTGCTTTCGTAGGTAGGTTTATAGGGCTTCCAGGTGGCTCATATGATAAAGAATCTACCTGCAATGCAGGACACCTGGGATAAATTCCTGGATTGGGAAGATCCCCTGAAGAAGGGAATGGCAACCCACTCAAATACTCTTGCCTGAAGAATTCCATGGATGGAGGAGACTGGCAGGCTACAGTCCTTGGGGTCGCAGAGTCAGACATGCCTGAGAGACTAACACTTCAAGTTCCAGGTAGGTTTAGTCCTGGGTATTTTATTCTGTTTAATTAGATGGCTAATGGGTTTGCTTTCTTAATTTCTCTTTCTGGTACTTTGTTGTTAATACACAGAAATGCATCAGATTCCTTTTTATTAATTTTATATCCTATAATTTTATCGAATTCATTGATGGGCTCTGGCTGTTTTCTGGTAGCATCTTTAGGACTGTCTATGTCATCTGCAAACAGCGACAGTTTACTTCTTCGTTTCCAACTTGGATTCCTTTTGTTTTTTCCTTCTCTGACTTATATGGCTAGGACTTCGCAAATTATGTTGAACAAAAGTGGCAAGAGAGGACCTCCTGGCCTTGATCCTGACCTTGGAGAAAATTCTTTCAGTTTTTCACTGCTGACAATTATGTTTGCGGTAGGTTTGTTTTATTCTTAATTTGTTCATGCAGTGAGTCACGTGATTTATTTACATGGATTGAAGAATCCTTGCATTCTCTGTGATAAAGTCTACTTGATCATCCTTTTAATGTGCTTATGGGCTTCCTCAGTGGCTCAGAGGTTAAAGCGTCTGCCTCCAATGTGGGAGACCCGGATTCAATCCCTGGGTCGGGAAGATCCCCTGGAGAAGGAAATGGCAATCCACTCCAGTTTTCTTGCCTGGAGAATCCCATGGACAGAGAAGCCTAGTAGGTTACAGTCCATGGGGTCGCAAAGAGTCGGACTCAACTGAGCGACTTCACCTCACCTCATGGATTAGTCTGCTAATATTTACTCAGGACTTTTGGGTCTATGTTCATCAGTGGTGTTGGCTTGTAATTTTATTTTTGAATTATCTTTATCTGGTTTTGGAATCAGAGTGATAGTGGCCTCATAGAATAAGCTTGGAAGTATTCTTTGTTCTGCAATTTTTTGGAATAGTTTGAATATAATAGGTATTAACTCTTCTCTAAATGTTTGATAGAATTTGCCTGTAAAGCCAACTGGTTCTGGTCTTCTGGTTGTTGGGTTTTTTAACCACAGTTTCAATTTCAGTACCTTTGATTTGTCTATTCATACATTTCATTTTCTCCTGGCTAAGTCTTGGAAGATTGTGCCATCTGAGAATTTGTCCATTTCTTCAAGGTTGCGTAGTAATCTCTTATGATCCTATGTATCTTTGTGGTATTGGTTGTAACTGCTCCTTTTTCATCTCTAAGTTTATTGATTTCAGTCCTCTTCATTTTCTTTTCTTGATGAATCTTGCTAAAGGTTTGTTAATATTGTGTGTCTTCTTAAAGAAGAACTTTTTTAGTTTCACTCATGTTTGGTATTGATTCTTTTTTGTGTCTATTTTCATTTCTTTCTGCTCTACTCTTTATAATTTCATTTCTTTTGCTAACTTCAGGTTTTGTTTATTCTTCTTTCTTTAGTTGTTTTAGATGTAAGGTTAAGGTGTTCATTTGAGACTTCTTGTTTCCTAAAATAAGATTATATTGCTATGAACTTCTCTTTAAAGACTGCTTTTGCTGTATCACACAGGTTTTGGATTATTGTGTTTCCATTGTCACTTGGTTTTAGGTATTTTTTGACTTCCTCTTTGATTTCGTTGGTTATTTAGTGACAAATTATTTACCTTCCATGTGCTTCTGGTTTTTGCAGTTTTCTTATAATTGACTTCCAATTCATTCTGAAGGAGATCAGCCCTGGGATTTCTTTGGAAGGAATGATGCTAAAGCTGAAACTCGAGTACTTTGGCCACCTCATGCTAAGAGTTGATTCATTGGAAAAGACTATGATGCTAGGAGGGATTGGGGGCAGGAGGAGAAGGGGACAACCAAATATGAGATGGCTGGATGGCATCATGGACTCAAAGGACATGAGTCTGAGTGAACTCCGAGAGATGGTAATGAACAAGGAGGCCTGGCTTGCTGCGATTCATGGGGTTGCAGAGTTGGACATGACTGAGTGACTGAACTGAAATGAGAAAAAATAATTGCAATTGTTCAGCAGAGAATTTTTTTCTTTTTTGCATTTTTTTCTTTGAACCTTTATTTTTTCAGTAGTTTTTTGACAGCAAAATTGAGAGGCATGTGCAGATATTTTCCCTAAACTCCCTGCTCCCATATACACATAGCCTGATAATACTTACTCTTGAGTGAAGTGGTCTCTGTGGTTAGATTGTAATTTCTTGAAAGAAATTACTTTATAACACTTGCATCTTTCTAAGCACCCTGGGAAGTTCTGTACACATTACAGGGAGTAAACAAATATTTGGTCAATGAGTCAGGAAAAACTGAAAAGTAAAGAACTGATGTTAATATGCTTTGCCCAGTGAATAGCTCGCAGCCTTGTATAATCCCTTTGGGATGCCTTTCTATCTGAAGCCAAACAGCATCACCATATTCTGTGTGTGTGTACGTTTGTGTGTATTAAGATAGCACTTGCTAAGAGATTACAATGTGTCAGGCACTTGGTTAAGCATTGGTTTATGGATTATTTTATTTAATTATTATCAGGAGCTTATGAAGTAAATTCTAAAACAAAAGCAAAACCAACCGGAATGTGCACTGGGAAAGAAAAAGATGCCAATTTAGCCAACATGATCATAGTCTGATAGTAATAGGAAATGTAAGAGAAATTCTCCACTGATAAGATTAAAACCACTTGTCCAGCTTACAATGATCTAAAGGGTCCAGTGACAAACTTCTACTAAAGGGTGATAAATAATTGGGAATCTTTTAACCTTTTTTAAAACATAAGGCCAATGAGGCTATGGATTTTATTTAAGAGTTAAGTTTAAAAACTAACCACATATATGCTGCTAAGTCACTTCAGTTGTGTCGGATCTGTCTCTTATACACATCTGGATTCTCTTGTATGTTATTTGTTGATTTTCCCTTGCTACTTTTAATATTTTTTTCTGATTTGATTAATATGTGTCTCAGCATGTTTTTCCTTCAGTTTATCCTATATATGTTTCTCTGTGTTTACTGGATTTGGTTAACTATTTCCTTTCCCATGTTAGGGAAGTTTTTAACTATAATCTCTTCAAATATTTTTTTTCAGACACTTTCTCTTTTCTTCTTTTCCTGGGACCCCTGTCGTTCAAATGTTGGTGTTTAATGGTGGCCAAGAGGTCTCTGAGACTGTCTGACTTCCTTTCATTCTTTTTTCTTCATTCCCTTCCACAGTGGTTATTTCAACCATTCTATCTTCCAGCTCTCGTATCCGTTCTTCTGTCTGTGTCTCATCTGCTGTTAATTCCTTCTCGTGTAGTTTTCATTTTAGCTATTGCCTGGTTCATCTGTTTATTTGTTCTTTAGTTCTTCTAGGTCTTTGTTAAAGTTTTCTTGTATTTTCTCAATCTGTACCTCCATTCTTTTTCTGAGATTTTGGATCATCTTTACTATCATTACTCTGCTTTTTTTTTTCCACATAGATTACATATCTCCTCTTAATTTAGTTGTTCTTGTAGGTTTTTATCTTGCTCCTTCATCTGCAGTTTATTTCTTTGTCATCTCATTTTATCAAGCTTACTCTATTTGTGTTCTTTCTTCCACAGGCTGAAGGATCGTTGTTCTTCCTGCTTCTGTGTCTGCCCCTAGTGGTGAGGGCCTTGTGCAGGCCTCTTGTTGAGAGAGACTGTTTCCTCTTCTCTGGTGGATGGAGCTGGGTCTTGTCCTTTGTAGGGCAGAGCCTGCACCTTGATGCAGGCAGGGAGAGGTCAAGGGTGTGTTCTGAGGTCACTGTGAGCTCCTCATGACTTTAAGTAGCCTATCTTCTGATGATTGGGGCTGTGTTCCTCTCCCGTTGGTTCTTTGGCCTGAGCATTTCCAGTGCGGGAGCCTGCAGGTTTTTCAGTGGGGCTGGGTCTTAGTGATGAGAGTGGGACCTCCAGGAGGGCTCATGGCAATCGATACTCCCTGGGGCCTCTGCTACCAGTGTCCTTGCTCCCATAGTGGATTCTCTGTTTCCCCCAGTCTCACAAAGCTCCTACACTCAAGCCCCATTGGCCTTCCAGACTAAAGGCTCTGGGGGTTCTTCTTCATGCCAGATACTCAGACTGTCTTGGAGGGCTAATTTTATGTAAGGACTTCCCTGTGTAGCCCACATGGGTTTAATATGTTTTGTTGTGAGGGCTGTCTTAACTATAGATATCATCACCAACTCAATGGACATGAGTTTGAGTAAACTCCAAGAGTTGGTGATGGACAGGGAGGCCTGGTGTGCTGCAGTCCGTGGGGTCGCAAAGAGTCAGACATAACTGAGTGACTGAACTAAACTGAACTGAAAGTGAAAATGAAAGGGAAGTCGCTCACTCGTGTCTGACTCTTTGCGACCCCATGGACTGTAGCCCACCAGGCTCCTCCATCCATGGGATTCTCCAGGCAAGAACACTGAAGTGGGGTGCCATTTCCTTCTCCAGGAGATCTTCCCAACCCAGGGATTGAACCGGGGTCTCCTGCCTTGTAGGCAGATGCTTTACCGTCTGAGCCATGAGGGAAGTGGCTGAACTGAATCTATTAAATCAGAAGACAATTGCTTCTTGGCAAGAAAGCTATGGCAAATCTAGACAGCATGTTGAAAAGCAGAGACATTATGCTACCATGTGAGAGATGTACTATAAAGAAGGCAGAGCACCAAAGAAATGATGCCTTTGAACTGTGGTGCTGGAGAAGACACTTGAGAGTCCCTCAGACAGCAAGGGGATCAAACTAGTCAATCTGAAGAGAAATCAACCCTGAATACTCAGCAGAAGGACTGATGCTGAAGCTGAGCTCCAGTATCTGGGTCATCTGCTGTGAACAGCTGACTCACTGGAAAAGTCCTGCATGTTGGGAAAGATTGAGGGCAGGAGGAGAAGAGGGCATCAGAGGATGAGATGGCTGGATGGCGTCACTGATGCAATGAACATGAACTTGGGCAAACTTCTGGAGGTGGTGAGGGACAGGGAGGCCTGGCGTGCTGCAGCCCATGGGGCCGCAGAGAGTTGGACACAACTGGGTGACTGAACAAGAGCAACCCCTCTCTCCCTCAGTGTATGCTGGTCAGTATCCCCTCAGTAAGCATTGTGACTGATATTGTGGAGAACAGAGCCTGTGCTGCATTGGAGCAAGGCTTCTCCATTGCCCTGTGGTTGTCACTGCCTGCTCAGGGTGGGGTCTGTTCCCTAGTTGTTGGAGTCGAGGCCCCCAGCTCTGTTTCTGATCTTCAGTGTGAGGCAGGCAGACTGGAGCGCTCCCACCAGGAGAGAAGTCACTGAGTATTTCTCTTCTGGAGCTGTTCACTTCTTCCAGCTGTTCAGCTGGGGCTGTTCTCTTCTGGATGTACTTTGTTGGATTACTTGCCACCCATTGCGCCAGCGCTCCAATTACACTGTTGCTGCCACTGCTCTCAGCCCCATCGTAACTGTGGATATGCCAGCAATTGGCCCTGCTGTCGCAGGAGAGTTTTGCAACATGACACCAGCATAAATTCATGGAAGTCGTGTTCCAGGATTGCAGTTGTCATGGAAATGGGCCTGCTGTGGGTGCTGTGGGTGCAAGTCAGACTCTGGCCTGGTGCAATCCACCCTGTGCCCCCCTCCAACCCCTGTCTCAGTGTACACGCCTCACAAAGGCTACAACTGCTAAAGCTAGACCTGCCTTGGCGGTGGGAACACTTGTCTGTTCAGATGTTTTAAGTTGCTGAAGTTACAAAGCCAGTCACAAGGGTGTCAGTTCATGGTTTGCCCAGCTGTGAGGAGTGATTTCATCTTTTTGTCCTTCGTTCCATGGCCCTTGGGGCTTATTTTCAGGCCACCCACAGGGTTCTGCTCTCCAGCCTATCCCTGAGCCCATGAGTCTGCCCAAGAAAGGAGTGGGCTCAGAGGTAGCAGTGGTCAAGGTCGTGATAGCACCTATCATGGAGAGGATGAGGTGCAGAAAAGTGGTAGCCACACCTGGGGGTGCAGGAACACCGGGAGGGCCTAAGGAGGCAGGGGCCATCGCGGAGGGAGAGAGGCTGCAGTGGCCCCTCCCCTTTGACATCACTCAACAATGGTGCTTTGTTTCTGCTGCCGCCCAGGTTTCCCCACAGGCATCCTCGTTTGCAGATTCCCTCATTCCCGTCCTCTCAGGCTGTCTCCTTGCAGGCAGCTGCAGTCTTTCCCTTGGGTTTGCTCTCCAAATTCCTTATTCCAGCGCCCAGTCCCCTGTCTGCACTGGCAAAAATATGTCTTTGTCTAGGGCGTGCAGGGCTGTGCCTCAGGCCGTCTTTGCAGGTCTCATCTTGTCCTGATCGCCACAGACTGGTTGTGGGAGCACCAGCACAAAGTCACTAAGTCGGGTCTGACTCTTGAGATCCCAAGAATTCTAGCCCCCCAGGCTCCTCTGTCCATGGGATTCTCCAGGCAAGAATACTGGAGTGGGGTTGCATTTGCTTCTCCAGGGGAACTTCCGGACCCAGAATTGAACCCAGGTCGCCTGCACCGCAGGTAGATACTTTACTAACTGAGCTACCTGTGCTTCCCTCTTTTAAATAGCCCCTGAAGCTTCCTGTCTGTCCCACTTTATCTTGCTGCTGGTGAGAGGGCTTCCCCAAGTACAGAAACCTCTTGTCCCCTTCAGCTCCCCCAACCCAGGGGCACAGATTCTGTCCCACTACCTTTCTTCTTTCTGTTCCCTTCTTCTTTTGTGAGTTCTATCTGTGTATGCAGGGATCTTTCCTGTCCTTCCAAGTGCCCAAGGTCCTAGGCTAGTGTTCAGCTGGTGCTCTGTGAGACTGTTCCATTTGTAGATGTAGTTTTGATGCATTTATGGGGAGAGGTGAACTCCACATCCGCCTGTGCCTCTGCCATCCTGACTCCTCTCCGAAGGTTTTGGAAATCGGAACCAGAGGAAAGTTTTCAGAATTTGGGAACTGTGAATAAATTCTTTGGTGATGATTGAGGACATAGGGCTGCAGTTCTTAAAACTGAGAATTTAAGAAAAATAGTTGTAATTGTTCACCAGATAATTTTTTTCTTTTTTTCATTTTTCATGACATCCAGTCCCATCACTTCATGGGAAATAGATGGAGAAACAGTGGAAACAGTGTCAGACTTTATTTTCTTGGGCTCCAAAATCACTGCAGATGGTGACTGCAGCCATGAAATTAAAAGACGCTTATTCCTTGGAAGGAAAGTTATGACCAACCTAGACAGCATATTCAAAAGCAGAGACATTACTTTGCCAACTAAGGTCCGTCTAGTCAAGGCTCTGGTTTTTCCAGTAGTCATGTACGGATATGAGAGTTGGACTGTGAAGAAGGCTGAGTGCAGAAGAACTGATGCTTTTGAACTGTGGTGTTGGAGAAGACTCTTGAGAGTCCCTTGGACCTCAAGGAGATCCAACCAGTCCATTCTGAAGGAGATCAGCCCTGGGATTTCTTTGGAAGGAATGATGCTAAAGCTGAAACTCGAGTACTTTGGCCACCTCATGCTAAGAGTTGATTCATTGGAAAAGACTATGATGCTAGGAGGGATTGGGGGCAGGAGGAGAAGGGGACAACCAAATATGAGATGGCTGGATGGCATCATGGACTCAAAGGACATGAGTTGAGTGAACTCCGAGAGATGGTAATGAACAAGGAGGCCTGGCTTGCTGCGATTCATGGGGTTGCAGAGTTGGACATGACTGAGTGACTGAACTGAAATGAGAAAAAATAATTGCAATTGTTCAGCAGAGAATTTTTTTCTTTTTTGCATTTTTTTCTTTGAACCTTTATTTTTTCAGTAGTTTTTTGACAGCAAAATTGAGAGGCATGTGCAGATATTTTCCCTAAACTCCCTGCTCCCATATACACATAGCCTGATAATACTTACTCTTGAGTGAAGTGGTCTCTGTGGTTAGATTGTAATTTCTTGAAAGAAATTACTTTATAACACTTGCATCTTTCTAAGCACCCTGGGAAGTTCTGTACACATTACAGGGAGTAAACAAATATTTGGTCAATGAGTCAGGAAAAACTGAAAAGTAAAGAACTGATGTTAATATGCTTTGCCCAGTGAATAGCTCGCAGCCTTGTATAATCCCTTTGGGATGCCTTTCTATCTGAAGCCAAACAGCATCACCATATTCTGTGTGTGTGTACGTTTGTGTGTATTAAGATAGCACTTGCTAAGAGATTACAATGTGTCAGGCACTTGGTTAAGCATTGGTTTATGGATTATTTTATTTAATTATTATCAGGAGCTTATGAAGTAAATTCTAAAACAAAAGCAAAACCAACCGGAATGTGCACTGGGAAAGAAAAAGATGCCAATTTAGCCAACATGATCATAGTCTGATAGTAATAGGAAATGTAAGAGAAATTTTCCACTGATAAGATTAAAACCACTTGTCCAGCTTACAATGATCTAAAGGGTCCAGTGACAAACTTCTACTAAAGGGTGATAAATAATTGGGAATCTTTTAACCTTTTTTAAAACATAAGGCCAATGAGGCTATGGATTTTATTTAAGAGTTAAGTTTAAAAACTAACCACATATATGCTGCTAAGTCACTTCAGTTGTGTCGGATTCTGTGTGACCCCATGGACTGCAGCCTACCAGGCTCCTCCATCCATGGGATTTTCCAGGCAAGAGTACTGAAGTAGGGTGCCATTGCCTTCTCCGCAAAGTAAGCTAGTTGGTCTTAAAAAATACAAATACCATAAATAGCAGAGAAATTCAATCACAATGTAAGTATTTATGCCCAAACACATTCCACAGAAAATGTTTATTTGGTAAATATGCATTCCACTAAATTATCTTTCATATTATTGCACCAAGCAAAATATGTGTAATCTTCTTTTAATGACATCAGAACAGGACCTAACCATCTGTCTTACAGTATTTCCTATCACTCATTTTTGTAATGAGGGAAAAACAATGTAATGTCCTATAGGATAATATTTAAGATGTGGAAAGCAGCACCTTTGTGTTCTGTGCAATTTTAGCAGGATGGCAGTCTGATGTAAGTGCAGTGGGGTCCTGTGGATGGCCTTTTCGTTATGTCTTATTTTGATAAGCGCTACCAAAAAGGTTCTTATCCAAATCTGAAAGAAAGACTCATTCTTTCAGAAAATGATTCCAACTTTCCTTTTATTTTCCCTGAAATTCATTCACTGCTGTGTGGACTAGAGCCCTAGGGACTCAGAAAGCTTAGTGCTAAACAGCCTTTGTTCAAACAGTGTTACACGGCAAGCTGGCATCTGCTCAAAGAGCCTGTAAGTGGAGCCAGGAATCAGAGGCAGGCTGGTCTCCCAGCTATTTCAACAGTCCAGCGAGGTCCTGAAAGAAGAAACTCTCTGCCTGGGATACAGGCTAAACCAGTAAACCACTAAACCACACTGGTAATAGTGAAAGGTCGCAGCTGTGAACCCTCAGCTACGCTGGGATTCATGACCTCTGGAGGAGAGGATTTCTCTCTGGGGTCAGAGGTGATGCTTGATCCCTTGAAGCTTCTGTGTAGTAGTTTTATTAAAGTATAAAGAGACAGAGGAAGCTCCTGACATAGACAACAGAACGGGGCAGAAAGAGTGCCCCTGCTGTAGCTTGTAGCAAGGAGTTACAGATCTGTTAAAGACTCACTTCACACTGAGAGAGTCGCATCAGGCCCCTCTCCCACAACATGGGTTTTGAGATAGCGTTGGCCCAGGTAAGTCATCCATAAAACAATGGACGTGACTCTTAAAGAAAGGCAGATTTCTAAGCAAATGCATAGTGTCATAAACACAGCTTAAGAGAACATTTCCGTGAGTAAGACATACTGGTTGTTGAACCATTATCCATTCAAGGTTTGAATCTTAGGTAGAACCAACTTGAAGAAAGACAGATTCCAAGGCAAATATGTAGTTCATTAACATAGCTTAAGAAAAACATTTCCATAAAAAACGCACTGGTTAGCTCAAGGTTTGAGAAAAGTTACATTCCGGCAGTCAGGTGTCCTCATGAGAGCATAGAATTTAAAAGAATCCTCCTTTCAATTTTGTGTAAAGAAGGAAAAAAAAAAGTCTGCCTCTTGCAGCTCATTTCCTCCACTTGGGGACCCCTAACCTTCCTTCTTATTTCCCTCTCAATAGCACACAGTAGCAAATTCAATTGCTTGAGTATTTGCCACCTGAACTAAGAAAGACACTGGTGAAATGTGAAGGCTAATTCAACAAGTTCACTTTTGAAATACCATCTCCTATAGTCTTTGTGTGTGTGTGTGTGTGTGTGTGTGTGACTCAGTTGTGTCTGACTCTGTGACTCTGTGGACTGAAGCCCGCCGCACTCCTCTGTCCATGGGATTCTCCAGGCAAGAATCCTGAGGTGGGTTGCCCTGCCCTTCTCCCGGGGGATCTTTCCGACCCAGGGAATGAATCTGATCCTCCCACATTGCAGGCAGATTCTTTACCATTTGAGCTATCCAGGATTACCATTTTATAATTCACTTAGCAGAAACCAAAACTGCTATTTAAAAAATAATAACTTGTGTTCATTTCTTTATATAGTTTTTCAAACATAAGAATGCACCCAACAGCAGCAATATTAATGTGGATTTTGTTAACTTAATGCCATGATTTTGGTTTAACTTTAACCTACACAACCAGTAATTAAGTACTTGGTGCTTTTCTCTCTCTAGGCGCTTGGATTTCCTTCACTTCTCTAATGCCCCAGTGAACTCTGTAATGATTCATCACCAATAAGGTCCATGCAGCAACTTCTTTAATTGCCTCATATCTTTCTCTCTCCCCCAAAATGGAATTCATACATGCAGGTGTGGAAACATAATTAAAGGCATAATGTTTTCCATCTCTTCTTGACAACTGCTTTACTTCATTCAAATTTCTGCTTATAACACCTTAGTCTCAATGGAGTAACCCACAGGAGAACTTCACAGATGCTAAACACACACACACTATAAATTAATCTTTGCCAGTTGAAGGAACTAATGAAAAAGAAAAGAACTCACACAATGCAATGTAATGATTTAGACAGCTAGTGACATAGCTTTACATTTAAATTTACTGGGTTTGATCCCAGGGTAGGGAAGATCCCCTGGGGAAGGGCAAGGCAACCCACTCTGGTATGATTGCCTGGAGAATCCGCACGGACAGAGGAGCCTGGTGGTCTCCAGTCCACGGGGTCACAGAGAGTCAGACACGACTGAGCGACTGAACAACACCCCAAAGTGCAAGTTGAGGCACCAAATACTAAAGAATAAAAAACTGGTTTTTTCTGATTCAGTCAAATGGTTAATACTTAGCTGTGCTTTTTGGGAAAATGGACATATGTTAAATAAACAGGATTGCAATGTATCTGAGAAGGCATACATTGTGAACTTTATCCATGGTGGTTGAAATAATATAATACTATTTGAATATGAAAATAAATGTTCCATATTTGCCCATCTTCCATAGGATACCATATTCATATAACATATCTGTAAAGCACTCTCATGCACTCTGTTTTCTCTAGGATTTACCACAGTCCTGTAGAGTAAGACTATCATAATCTATGTCTGAGGTTTTGCGATGACTGTGCTGTGCTTAGTCACTCAGCCGTTTCTGACTCTTTGTGCCCCTGTGGACGGTACCTGCCAGGCTCCTCGGTCCATGGGGATTCTCCAGGCAAGAGAAGTGGAATGGCTTGCCATGCCCTCTTCCAGGGGATCTTCCCAACCCAGGGGTCGATCCTGCATTGCAGGCAGATGCTTTACTATCTGAGCCACCAGGGAAGCCCCCTGAGAAGGCTAATCTCATATTATTCACTTCTTGTGCCATGAAATCAGAAATTAAATCCTTTATTTATTCATTCATCCTGTTAATACTTCTCTAGGTGTTAGAGTCCATGTTTTCTAAAGATTAAAAAAAATTTACCTAGAAATATTGACATACATCATCATACAGGTTTAAGGTATACAGCATGATGGTTTGATTTACATCTGTTGTGAAATGTGATAAACATTAGGTTCAGCTAACATTTAGCATCTCATATAGCTATAATAAAAGGGAAAGAAAGACGAAAAATTTCTCCTTGATCTCCGAATCCTTAGGATTTATTCTCTTAACAGCTTTCTTTTGTATATAGTCACCATGTTGTACATCAAGTCCCTAGTGCTTATTTATTTCATAATAGGAGGTTCTTGCCTTTTGATTATATTCTTTCTATTCCCCCTCATCCAGCCCTCTGTCTCTGATAATTGCAAGTCTTATCTCTTTTTCTATGAGTTACCTTTTTTGGTTTATGTGATTTTTTTTCGTATTCTGCATATAAATGAGATAGCAAGTATCTGTCTTTCTCTGTCTGACGTATTTACTTGGTGGAATGCTGTCAAGGTCCATCCCATGTCTTCTGATACTGAAAGCTGAATTTTCCTACCCTGCATAGGGTTTCCCAGGTGGCACCAGTGATAAAGAGCCTGCCTGCCAAAGCAGGAGAGGTAAGACCCATGGGTTTGATCCCTGGGCCAGGAAGATCCCCTGGAGGAGGGCATGGCAACCCACTCCAGAGTTCTTGCCTGGAGAATCCCACGGACAGAGGAGCCTGGTGGGCTATAGTCCATGGGGTCGCAAGGAGTTAGACACGACTGAAGCGAATTCGCACACAGCACATTACACAGTCTTTCAGTGAGTACTCTGTGATGGCTCTCTTAGGTCACAGCTCTTTATTGACATTGTGATAGCAAAAGTGAATTGGGGATTCTCCACCTACCTTTTAATACAGCTTGATATGAAAAGAAATCATAGAGGCATGACTGTAAAAAGTTCATAGGGTTCAATAAATTGCATTATATCTGTCACATCTGAGTGAGAAAACACAGCAGTGGAAGGAAATATGATAGAGTCAAATTGTATCAGTGCAAATTTGTCATATTTTCATAAAGAAAAGGCTGTGTTTTCACCAGGGTACTGGCACTTCCTGTGTTCAACATGTAACACAAAACCTAACAGTCAGGGAATACCATCAAAGTTATTTATAAGTGTTTCATCTCATGGATACTAAACTAAAAAAAGCTAAAGATGAGCCTAGACAATTGTGCTATTTTTTGCCTTTTAATGATAAGATAACTGCCATGATACCACAAGGCTGCCTGGGCATGTCTGAAAAACACTTTCAGTCTGTACTTTTCCTAAGGAGTATAGGTTCATTTATTATTTTTTGAGGACTTACAAAAGCACTTAAAAGCTCACAACTCCATATTCCTTTGCATGCCTTTATTCATTCATTTCTGCATCCATTACGCCAGTTGCACTGTAATAGAATCACGGACTTCCAGCAATGCGAGAGGAGTTGGATAGGTACATACATGAGGAAATTACTGGGCCATTTGTCTTGCATTTGACCAGTCGCCGTGTCTTTTGTTTTGAGCTTTGTAACTCATTTGTTTTGGGACCGTGATTAGCAACATAAATTATACTTTTACAGATATAATTTGGAAGAATGATTTTCTTTGACACACTTATGGTAGGTTTAAAATATGTTGATAAATTAATCTATTTTCATATATGATACTTCAAGATCAATAAAAATGTTCACTGGGGGAAGTTTCCTGGCCGTTCAGTGGTCAGGACTCCATACTTTCACTGCCATGGCCCTGGGCTCAATCCCTGGTCAGAGAAATAAGATCCTGCAACCCTTGCAGCAAAAAATTAAAAATTAAAAAAGATTCATTGTACACAGTTAAGTAATTCAATAGCTTAGCCTTTAGAAGAACTGGTTCCTAATTCAGACTTTTATATTTTATTATTTCTGTGTTTTGATTCATTCCTCTGAAAACTGACTGTAATCACATCCTGTTTATTTTCTGGACATCTTCAAATTTTGTTGAAGTCACTATTTAAATGTAAAATGACAGTGGTTTTCTTGCTATTATTATGACTTAAAAGGATTATTAAATGTTTTTTTTTATTGACTTTATACTTTCTCTAAAAGTTGATGGTTTGGTATGTTTAGCATCTGTCTCTTATACACATCTCATCTGCTCAAAGAGCCTGTAAGTGGAGCCAGGAATCAGAGGCAGGCTGGTCTCCCAGCTATTTCAACAGTCCAGCGAGGTCCTGAAAGAAGAAACTCTCTGCCTGGGATACAGGCTAAACCAGTAAACCACTAAACCACACTGGTAATAGTGAAAGGTCGCAGCTGTGAACCCTCAGCTACGCTGGGATTCATGACCTCTGGAGGAGAGGATTTCTCTCTGGGGTCAGAGGTGATGCTTGATCCCTTGAAGCTTCTGTGTAGTAGTTTTATTAAAGTATAAAGAGACAGAGGAAGCTCCTGACATAGACAACAGAACGGGGCAGAAAGAGTGCCCCTGCTGTAGCTTGTAGCAAGGAGTTACAGATCTGTTAAAGACTCACTTCACAACTGAGAGAGTCGCATCAGGCCCCTCTCCCACAACATGGGTTTTGAGATAGCGTTGGCCCAGGTAAGTCATCCATAAAACAATGGACGTGACTCTTAAAGAAAGGCAGATTTCTAAGCAAATGCATAGTGTCATAAACACAGCTTAAGAGAACATTTCCGTGAGTAAGACATACTGGTTGTTGAACCATTATCCATTCAAGGTTTGAATCTTAGGTAGAACCAACTTGAAGAAAGACAGATTCCAAGGCAAATATGTAGTTCATTAACATAGCTTAAGAAAAACGTTTCCATAATAAGAAATGTGTATTCTGTTATTATTGGGTGTTGTGTTTTACAGATGGCAGATGCTAATTGACAGTGCTGTTTATAATTTTAAATCTGTCTTTGTTTGCTAGAGCTCCAGTAACATTGTACCACAAAATATCTTTTTTAGTGATTTTTTTTATTATGATAAAAATACTTGAGATTTATACTCAACTAAATTTTAAGTGCACCTTACACAATATTATGGACTATAGGCATAAAATTGTAGTTCTGAGCGTACATGTCTTTCACATCTTAGGTTAAGTTTCTTACCAAGAATTTGATTCTTTTTGATGTTATTGCAAATGGGATTGCCTTTTAAATTTCCTTTTTGTATAGTTTATTGTTAGTGTACAGAAATGCAACTGATTTTTATATGATGATTTTGTGTCCTGTAGCTTTGTTGAATTTTTAAATGAACTCTTTCATAATTAATTTGTGGAGTCTTTAGGATTTTCTACACTTAAGAATGTCATCTGGAAACAGACAATTTTATTTCTTTCTTTATGATTTGTCTGACTTGTTTTGTTTTACTTTAGAGTCAGACACAACTGAGCGACTTCACTTTCACTTTTCACTTTCATGCATTGGAGAAGGAAATGGCAACCCACTCCAGTATTCTTGCCTGGAAAATCCCAGGGATGGGGAAGCCTGGTGGGCTGCCCTCTGTGGGGTCGCACAAAGTCAGACATGACTGAAGTGACTTAGCAGCAGCAGCAGCAGCATAGTTGGAATATATATGGCATATGTATACAGTAATAAAGCTCCAGTTTATAATTGAATAGAAATGATGAGAGTAGACATCCTTGCCTTGTTCTTGATTTTATGGGAAAAGTTTTCAGTTTTTCACCATTGAGTAGGATGTTAGCTGCGGGCTTTACGTATCATCTAATCACCTCCCAAAGGTCCACCTCCGAATATAAGATTCCAGCATATGAATCTGAGGGGGACACAACTTTCTTTTGTCGTATCTTCCACTTGGAGAGTGCACTGAAAGACTGAGGACGAGAGCATCACCCCTGCCTCCTTCTTGCAGGAAAAATCTCAGTTTTGTGTTCTCCCCAAAACTTGCAGAGCCTTGCTGTCCACAGAAAGATCCCTAGCTGTCCTCATTGTCTGGACTACACTAATTCTAAGCACCCTCTGTGAGTTGAGGCAGAATGCAACCCTATTGGAAAGCACAGTGAAGGTCTGCAGAGCTTCATGCTCTATTACTCCCAGAAAAGAACAGCAATCTCTCAGAGCTGAGTTGGCCAGCTTTGGGGAAGGAATGATGTGGGTAAAGTAAAATTGCTTTTTGTATTTTCTCAGTTGGCTAATCTCATATTAGTACTCATCTGACATTCTGCAACTTCTTAAGTGGATTCTGAATTTCTCCTAAAGGGATTGCATCGCTTATATTGTTGTTAAATCTGTGCTTCTGTGGGTGAATGAGGGCTTCCTATCCTATCATCTTGTTGACCTCACTCCCCTTCCCACTCTCCACAACTTCGGGACTCTTCCTAAGCTATGTGTAAAGGACTAGATTCAATTAGGGCAACTGTCAATCTAGCATACACAAGCTCCAATTAACCACAAAACCAAGAAGATATTTTAAAATAGCCTTGAAGAGTTTCATGTTTATTCTCTGAGCAGGTTTTTCAAATTAGAAATTAACATCTGAGAGAAAACAAACAGAGGGTTGTGGCAAACCAGGGCTAAAAAATCTCACATTAGCACATGGTCATGTGGATTCTTTTTTCAGGAAAAACATTTGAGATTCCACAGATTGTCAGTGGAAAAACAAAAACAGAATTCCCGTTCATTTCCAAGTAAGGCAAAGTCTGCATAAAATTTATGTGCTTCTGCCCTGTTCTCTCAAAAGCAAAAACCATTTCCCTGATAAGGCATGCCTAGTGCACAGTAGAGAAGATATGGACAAATCACAGAAATATTTAATTTTAGCCTCAACACTACCATTATGAGCCCTGGTATCTGGAGCCTCAGTTTCCTCATCTATAAAATGTGATGATGGTAATACCTTCTCTACTGCTTTTACAGAATTTTTGTGAAGATTAAGTGAGATAATATATGAAAAACTATAAGATACAAAATATACAAGGAATGTTAATTATTTTAAATTTATTATTTTTGTTCAATTGCTTTTATCTTGTAAACATCCCTTAAAAAAATCATAAGCTCAGACAGAATCTGCCTGCAGTGTAGGAGACCTGGGTTTAATCTCTGGGTTGGGCAGATCCCCTGGAGAAGGAAATGGCAACCCAATCCAGTATTCTTGCCTGGAAAATTCCATGGACAGAGGAGCCTGGCAGGATACAGTCCATGGGGTCTCAAAGATTAGAACACAACTGAGTGACTAACACACACAGTGTTAAATATGGAAAAAATCTAGAGGTGTGTTGCTCTGAGGGGAAAAATTACTGATTTACCATGTTTGCTTGTATCTCTGGGATAAATACTTCCATTATAGCCAGTCAATTCACAAAATTCCTGAATATTTAACAGCTGGCCCTTGGGAGCTGGTGGTGAATGGCTCCTGCATAGCCCTGGAATATTAAATGATATTTAACCAGAACAGAGTTTTGAGATAAAAAAGCTCAACTTTTTACTTACTGTTCTTTGCAGTGGTTCTAGCTTTTCGCTCTTTCCCCTAAACTTTTTTTAAAGCTCTCTTATCTGCTAAATCAACTATGAATGCCTCCGGCTGTTATGAAATTTAAAAACTGGCTGAGTATTTGTTTTGTGACAGATACGCACGTTCTATAATATGAATATCAAATGCTGTGACAGTTACACTAAGAACATGAAAATTTATTTCATAATCCACACTAGAAATTAAATAATAAAACAACTTTGTAAAACCTGGTGAAAATATATACTCGAAAAGAAAGAACATTCACATATAACATGCTTTCATTCTCCAACAGGTCAGCTGTAGTGGCATGCGAATATAATGAGCTTTGTCATCAGACGTTCTGTGTTCAAGCCTCGCACAGTCACTGTTCAGCATTTGCTAGTGGGCAACTGGCCTCCAAGCTCGCAGGCGCAGGTGTCTCGTCTATTCACAGAAGACAATAACATCCATCCTCTTGCAACAGGAGTTAGCTTTGAGGCTCACATGAAGCTCAGAAGAAACAAAAGCAACTTTTCATCCCGAGATGACCTCAAGAATCAGACACGCCCGGTTTAGTAAGCGTCTACAAGATGAACCTTTATTATTTACTCAACAAGAAAACCTTGAACTCTTTCCCAAAGTCAGTAACCAATGTATCCTTGATTTTTATAACCTTGATATCTGTTGATATATAATGCTCATTTAAGATTTATTAATAATAACAAGAAAAGAACTTCTTTTTGAGCAATGAAAAGGATAGGCAGACTTATTTTAAAAATGTATTTTTATTGAAATTAGCTGACCTACAATATTATGTTGATTTTGTGTGTACTAAGTGACTATTTCATGCAAAGATGGGCTTGATAAAGGACAGAAATGGTCTGGACCTAACAGAAGCAGAAGATATTAAGAGGAGGTGGCAAGAATACACAGAAGAACTTTACAAAAAGTTCTTCACGACCCAGATAATCATGATGGTGTTATCACTAATCTAGAGCCAGACATTTTGGAATGTGAAGTCAAGTGGGCCATAGAAATTATCACTATGAACAAAGCTAGTGGAGGTGATGGAATTCCAGTTGAGCTGTTTCAAATTCTGAAAGATGATGCTGTGAAAGTGCTGCACTCAATATGCCAGCAAATTTGGAAAACTCAGCAGTGGCCACAGGACTGGAAAAAGTCAGTTTTCATTCCAATCCCAAAGAAAGGCAATGCCAAAGAATGCTCAAACTACTGGACAATTGCACTCATCTCACATGCTAGTAAAGTAATGCTCAAAATTCTCCAAGCCAGGCTTCAGCAATGCATGAACCATGAATTCCCTGATGTTCAAGCTGGCTTTAGAAAAGGCAGACAAACCAGAGATCAAATTGCCAACATCAACTGGATCATGGAAAAAGCAAGAGAGTTAAACATCTATTCCTGCTTTATTGAATATCCCAAAGCCTTTGACTGTGTGGATCACAATAAACTGTGGAAAATTCTGAAAGAGATGGGAATACCAGACCACCTAACCTGCCTCTTGAGGAATCTGTATGCAGGTCAGGAAGCAACAGTTAGAACTGGACATGGAACAACAGACTGGTTCCAAATAGGAAAAGGAGTACGTCAAGG
>SJYC01106283.1:0-22480 GCA_006408675.1 Madoqua kirkii | reverse complement strand
TTTAAAGACCAATAAACTATTTATTTTTTTTGATTGTCCATTTATATTTTGTACATTAAAGTAATTTTTATAATTTCTAAATTCTTCTGAACCCATTAAAATGGCTATACTGCTTAGCATGTACAGAAGCACTTCTCAGTCATAGAATCCTCTTAATTAATTAAATTGCTTACATTTTAATTTTTGTTTAAACTGTATGAAAGGAACTGGAGAACTGGGCATTTAACATTTCCCCCTATGGCAAACCAAACTACTGATTATTTTCAATCATTTTTTATTTGCTTCTATATAATTAATTGACATAATTCTTCCATGTCAGAATTTAATTTGATATTATACCTTAAATTTGGATCATGTTTACTTTCAATTTTTAAATATCAACAAGATAATTCTGCTGCAAGACATCTCTGCTGCAGAACACTTCCACAAAGAACAACTCTAAAACTTGAATAAAACAGTGATTTAACAAAACAGCTAGTTAAGTTATTTGATAAGGACTTTACTAGTAGAAAAGATTTGAGGTTTCAAGGTCACAGAAAGAAAAGAAAGTACACCCACATTAATGTGAGACAGATATTTTCTTCTGATTTTCCCACCCATGTGTATGTTTATTTTTGAGCCACATTTGGCAAGAGTTATTCATTTGTAATTTATATGTTTTTCTTCCCTATGTATTTTTGTTCAAAGGAAAAATAGCATTAGTTAAATCACTCACTCATTTGAATAGATTATATGGTGAAATAAATAAAATTAAATATTATCCATATTATGCATATATGGATAATATTTAATTTTATCACTCTTTTGGCCTTTCATCAGCATGATAAGTAAGTGGTTTTTGAACCAACAGAGTTTATGCTCTTAGTTTTCATTCATCTCACAATAAAAGCTTATTTTGGTAAATTTTAAAAAATAGAGTATCTACTTTTTTTTGTGATTTGACATGTTTTGTTTTTAGACACTGCATTAAGGGCGAGTATACAGAATTTATCCTTTCTGATTTATTTCACTTAACCTATTAATAATAACTGATCATTATTTAACATATTAATAATATTAACTTAATAATAACATATTAATAACAATCAGATCCAACCGTATTGTCACAAAAGGCAAGGTAATTTTTTAATTACCATTGCCATTTTTGAATATGGCAGGGTAAAAGTATATTTATGTATATATACATATATATCACATTTTCTCTGTCGATGGGAATCTAGATTGCCCCTTGGCTATTATAAATAATGCTTCAATGAACATACAAGTACATATGTCTTTTCAAATTGGTATTTCATATTGTTTACTTAAATATCCAAGATTGAAATTTGTGGATTGTATTTCAATTTTTAATTTTTTGAGGAACCTACAAATTGTTTTTCATAGAGTGATGCTCCAATTTATGTTCTCTATATCCTCATGAATACTCATTATTTATTGTCTTTTTGATAATAACTGTTTTTACAGGTATGCAGTAACATCTCATGGTGATTTTGATTTTCATTTATTTAAGTAGTAATGTGGGGCAGCTTATCATATGTCTACTGGCCTTCTGTATGTCTTCATTAGAAAATTAGAAAGATGTTGATTCAGGTCCTCTCCTTATCTTGTTATTGTTCAGTCACTAAATCATGTCTGACTCTAACGAATGGACAAATTTAAATGGAATGGATGAATTTAACTCAACTGATCATTACATCTACTACTGTGGGCAAGTGTCTGAGAGAAGAAATGGAGTAACTCTCATAATCAGTAAAAGTCTGAAATGCAATACTTGGGTGCAGTATCAAAAACAACAGAATGATCTTGCTTCATTTCTAAGACAGATCATTCAACATTATAATAATCCAAGATTATACCCCAGCCACTGATGCTGAAGAAAGTGAAGTTGACCAGTTCTACGAAGACCTACAAGACCCTCCAAAGTGACAGAAATATGTCATTTTCAACATAGGGGATTAGAATGCAAAAGAGGAAGTCAAGAGATACCTGAAGTAGCAGGCAAGTTTGGCCTGGGATAGAAAAGAAGCAAAAAGCAAGGGAGAAAAGGAAAGATATACCCAACTGAATGCAGAGTTCCAGAGAAAGCAACGAGAAATAAGAAGGCCTTCTGCAATGAACAATGCAGAGAAACAGAGGAGGAAAACTATAGAATGGGAAAGCCTAGAGATGTCTTCAAAAAATTAGAGATATCAAAGGAACGTTTCATGCAAAAATGGGCATGATAAAGGACAGAAATGGTAAGGACCTAGCAGAGGCAGAAGAGATTAAGAAGAGGTGGCAAGAGTACACAGAAGAAAGAGCTGTACAAAAGTGTCTTAATGACCTGGATAACCACACTGGTGTGGTCACTCACGTAGAGCCAGACATTCTGCAGTGTGGAGCCCTAGGAAGCATTATTATAAACAAATCTAGTGGAGGTAACAGGAATTCTGCTGAACTATTTAAAATCCTAAAAGATGATACTGTTAAAGTGTTGCACTCAACATGTCAGCAAATTTGGAAAACCCATCAGTGGCCACAGGACTGGAAATGGTCAGTTTTCATCCCAATCCCAAAGGTCAATGCTGAAGAATGTTTGAACTATTGGACATGTGTGGTCACTTCTCATGCTAGTAAGGTTATGCTCAAAATCCTTCAAGCTAGGCTTCAGCAGTACTTGAATTGAAAACTTTCAGATGAACAAGCTGGGTTTAGTAAAGGGAGAAGAACCAGAGGTCAAATTGTCAACATTCGTTGGGTCATGGAGAAAGCAAAGGAATTCCAGAAAAACATACACTTCTGTTTTATTGACTACACAAAAGCTCTGTAGATCTCAACAAATTGTGGAAAAATCTTAAAGAGATGGGAATATCAGACCACCTTACCTTTCTCTTGAGAAATGTGTATGTGGGTCAAGAAGCAACAGTCAAAAATTTACACAGAACAACTAACTGGTTCAATTTGAAAAGGAGTAGGACAAGGTTGTATACTGTCAACCAGTTTACTGGACTTATATGCAAATTACATCATGTGGAATGCTGGGCTGGAAAAAGCTTAAACTGGAATCAAAGTTGCCAGGAGAAATATCAATAACCTCAGATATGCAAATGACACCACCCTTATGGCAGAAAGCATAGAGGATCTAAACAGCCTCTTGATGATGATAAAAGAGGAGAGTGAAAGAGCTGGCTTAAAATTCAGCATTCAGAAGCAAAGATCATGGCATCTTGTCTCAACACTTCATGGCAAATAGATGGGGAAACAATGGAAACAGTGACAGACTTCATTTTCTTGGGCTCCAAAATCACTGCAGATGGTGAGTGCAGCCATGAAATTAAAAGATGCTTGCTCCTTGGAAGAAAAGCTATGACCAACCTAGACAGCATATTAAAAAGCAGAGCCATTACTTTGCCAACAAATGTCCATTTAGTCAAAGCTATGGCTCCTCCAGTAGTCATGTATGGATGTGAGAGTTGGACAATAAAAAAAGGCTGAGCCCCAAAGAATAGATGCCTTTGAACTGTGCCGTTGAGAAGACTCTTTGAGAGTCTCTTGGACTGCAAGGAGATCAAACCAGTCAACCCTAAGGGAAATCAATGCTGAATATTCATTGGAAGGACTGATGCTGAAGCTGAAACTCCAATACTTTAGCTACCTGATGTGAAGAGCCGACTCACTGGAAAAGACTCTGATGCTGGGAAAAATTGAAGGCTTTGAGAGTCTCTTGGACTGCAAGGAGATCAAACCAGTCAACCCTAAGGGAAATCAATGCTGAATATTCATTGGAAGGACTGATGCTGAAGCTGAAACTCCAATACTTTAGCTACCTGATGTGAAGAGCCGACTCACTGGAAAAGACTCTGATGCTGGGAAAAATTGAAGGCAGGAGGAGAAAGGTACTGCAAAGGATGAGATGGCTGGATGGCATCACCAACTCGATGGGCATGGAGTTTGAGCAAACTCCAGGAGATGGTGAAGAATAAGGAAGCCTGGCGTGCTGCAGTCCATGGGGTCACAGTGAATTGGACTTGACTGAGGAACTGAACAACAGCAGAACAACATGTGATCTGAAATATATCTGTGTATCTTTACTGACACTTTCAAACTACTTGTTCTGGGCTTTAGAGCAGATGGTATTATAAGCAAATATCATTTTATATTACTAGCAGGTCTTTAGCTCAAAAGCCCTGTTTCTTTCTCATAGTAATTTGCCTTTGTTGATCCCTGCACTTCATTCTGCAAATTCCTAAATCTTGCTGATCACTATCTTCTTCTTCTATAAAATAGAATAATTATTTACCCTTTTATCATAATATAAGATGTCAAAAAGAGATCTTATCTCTCTTAAGGGCTCAAAGTGAGCCAACCTACACTCTTCCTCCATGTATTTCCTCCTCTGGACCAGTATGGATACATTTAGACTATGAGTGTTTCAATACAAGTAGGTTTCTCCAAGACTTTTTCCATCCAATTAGCTACAAAGAGGTGGAGAAGGAAAGAAAGTCACACAGGAGTACAATCAAAAAACAGAAAACGATTTCTCCTCTAAGACCTACATAAAGATACTATACTTGGCTTCTCAAGAATGATAGTGCGTTCTTTCAGCTGGTTAACTTTAGGTCTAATTTTACCAAAAACTGTTAAATGGGATAAAAGAAAGAGAAGAACAAAGGCAGAGGTCACAAGAAAAGATTTACTTCTTTCTAGTCCTACATATAATCCCTTAGTCCTCCCACTAAAAATTTTATCCCCCATGTTAGTACCCCATTTTGAAATATTGAGGGTTCTATTTTTTCTATCTCTTTCTCTTAAGGTATGGAGTGATGAGGGTAGGGAAAAATAGGGGAAGGGTCTTAAATTTTCCCCATAACTAGTAACCAGCAATCATGATTCATTCCCAGTTTATTTGAAATAAAGGTAAAATGATATGCAAATTTGTCATAATCTCATTTTCCAACATAGCAGTATGGAATAAATATCTGTAGCATTTTTATGTTAGTATCATTGCACTTATTTAAATTTATATGATAGTGCGTTCTTTCAGCTGGTTAACTTTAGGTCTAATTTTACCAAAAACTGTTAAATGGGATAAAAGAAAGAGAAGAACAAAGGCAGAGGTCACAAGAAAAGATTTACTTCTTTCTAGTCCTACATATAATCCCTTAGTCCTCCCACTAAAAATTTTATCCCCCATGTTAGTACCCCATTTTGAAATATTGAGGGTTCTATTTTTTCATATCTCTTTCTCTTAAGGTATGGAGTGATGAGGGTAGGGAAAAATAGGGGAAGGGTCTTAAATTTTCCCCATAACTAGTAACCAGCAATCATGATTCATTCCCAGTTTATTTGAAATAAAGGTAAAATGATATGCAAATTTGTCATAATCTCATTTTCCAACATAGCAGTATGGAATAAATATCTGTAGCATTTTTATGTTAGTATCATTGCACTTATTTAAATTTAAATTTATGCTAAGAGAAATTGCCTAAGAAACCAAAAGTAAAAGCACAGTTTTTAGACTTTTGAGTAATTATTAATTTTCAAGAGCATGCAGATGAGGTCATGTAAACTTCATAATTCAAAGAAAAGAGACGTGTTGTAAGGGATGAACATTTAGATGTTAATATTACATACTGCATAAGACTAATGAGAGAAAAAAATGAGAGGAAAATTTTCAAGGAAAAAAGATCAAACAATCAACTGAAAGATTTCTATATTTTATAATACAGAAATATATACTGTATACAAAATATAAATGACTCCTTCATTGTAATAAAAACGTATATTTGACAAGGAATTGAAAAAATAGGTGTATACAAAGAGATATGTAGTTGTTCAGTTACTAAGTTGTATCCAAGTCTTCACAACCTATGGACTACAACAGGCCAGGCTTCCCCATTCTTCACTATCTCCCAGAATTTATTCAGACTCATGTCCACTGAGCTGATGATGCCATCAAACCACCTCATCCTGTTTTCCCCTTCTTTTGCCTTCAGTCTTTTTCCACCATGAGGGTCTATTCCAGTGAGTCAGCTCTTCACATTGGGTGGTCAAAGTATTGGAACTCTAAGTTCAACATCAGTCTGTGCAATGAATATTCAAGATTAGTATCATTTATTTAGATTGACTGGTTTGATCTCCTTGCAGTTCAAGGGATTCTCAAGAGTTTTCTTGTACAATGCCATTCTTTGGCACTCAGCTTTCTTTATGGTCCACCTCTCACATTCATACATGACAACTGGAAAAAACATACCTTTAACTATATACAAAATGATGTCTCTGCTTTTTAATATGCTCTCTAGGTTTGTCATAGCTTTTCTTCCAAGGAGCAAGCTGCAGTCACTGTCTGCAGTGATTTTGGAGCCCAAGAAAATAACATTTGTCACTGTTTTCATTTTTCCCCATTTATTTGCCCTGACGTGATGGAATCAGATGCCATGATTTTCTATTTTTGAATATTGAGTTTTTCACTCTCCTTTTTCACCCTCATTAAAGAGGCTCTTTAACTCCTTTTCGCTTTCTGCCATTAGAGTGGTATCATCTGTATATCTGTGGTTGTTGATATTTCTCCTGGCAATCTTCCAGCCCTGATTCATTCAGCCCAGCATTGCTTATGATGTACTCTGCATATAAGTTAAATAAGCGTAGTGACAATATACAGCCTTGATGTACTCCTTTCCCAATTTTGAACCAGTCCATTGTTCCATATCCATTTCTAATTGCTGCTTCTTGCCCTGCATGGAGATTTCTCAGGAAACAGGTAAGGTGGTCTGGTTTTCTCATCTCTTCAAGAATTTTCCACAGTTTGTTGTGATCCATGCAGTCAAAGCCTTTAATGTAGCCAATGAAGCCAAAGTAGTGTTTTTCTGGAATTCCTTTGCTTTCTCTATGATCCAGACTTCCCTGGTGGCTTAGAGGATAAAGTGTCTGCCTGCAATGCGGGAGACCCAGGTTCAGTCCCTAAGTTGGGAAGATCTTCTGGAGAAGGAAATGACAACCCACTCCAATACTTTTGCCTGGAAAATCCCATAGACGGAGGAGCCTGGGAGGCTGCAAAGAGTGGGGTCACAAAGAGTCGGACACAACTGAGCTACTTCACTTCTCTATGATCCAACGGATGTTGGCAATTTGATCTCCAGTTTCTCCGCCTTTTCTAAAAACAGCTTATACATCTGGAAGTTCTTGGTTCATGTATTGCTGAAGCCCAGCTTGAAAGATTTTGAGCACTGCTTTGCTAGCGTGTGAAATGAGAGCGACTGTAGGGGAGTTTGAAAATTCTTCAGCACCGCCTTTCTTTGCGATTGGAATGAAAACTGACCTTTCCCAGTCCTGTGGCCACTGCTGAGTTTTCCAAATTTGCTGATACATTGAATGCAACACTTTTGTTAAAACTGCCTCACCATGACATCATCTTTTAGGATTTTAAATAAAGCAGCTGGAATTCTATGACCCCCGCTAGCTTTGTTCCTAGTAATGCTTCCTAAGGTCCACTTGACTTCACAGTCCAGGATGTCTGGCTTTAGGTGAGTGACCACACCATCATGATTATCCGGGTTACTAAAACCTTTTGCATAATTCTGTGTATTTTTGTCTCCTCTTCTTAATCTCTTCTGCTTTTCTGCTAGGTCCTTGCTGTTTCTATCTTTTATCATGCCCTTTCTTACATGAAATGTTTCTTTGGTATCTGCAGTTTTCTTGAAGAGGAAGTCTTTCTCATTCTATTGTTTGCATTGTTCACTTAAGAAGGCTTTCTTATCTTTCCTTTCTATTCTTTGGAACTATGCATTTAGTCGGATATATCTTCCTTTTTCCTTTGCTTTTTGCCTTTCTTCTTTTCTTACTCATTTGTAAGGCCTTTTCAGATAACCACTTTATCGTCTTGCATTTCTTTTTCTTTGGGAAAGCCAGTGATACCTGTGCTGAGGAAAACTCAGCAACATCTATGGTAAAGAGTTATTCTTTTGGTAATGAGATTGGTACTTCACCACTCAAGTGGTGTTAGCAAGTAAGTAGAGTCACAGTGAGGCAGTTATGAGCTCAATTGGAAGAATCTCTAAAAATAAGTGCTTTCTAATCATGCAATAGGGGCTTTCCTGAAATAGTAAGGTCATTGTTGAAAGTGTTCGATCAGAGGTAGCCTGACCACTGCTGGCATGTAACTGGCCTGATTTATACACTGGATGGGAAGCTGGGTTAGGTGACCTACTATATCAAGCTTATTTCTTGACGTGGTGATTTGGTGCCTCAGCAGGGTTATAGCACAATTAACAGTTGAGAACATAATGGTTAATGTCACAACTGACCCACTAGATTATCAGTACATCTGGCCTCTACATGGAGTCAGTTCTTAGTGATGTATGCATTTCTTCTTTCTTCTCTATTTTCAAGCAATCGTGAATGTAGATTTTTCCTACTGCCATTACCAATTTACTGGGCAAAGCTGAGGCTTGGGATGGAAGTGATGTTAGGAAAACCAAAAAAAAAAAAAAAAAAAGCAGGGTGGTGGGGTGGTGGAGTAGATGCCTTTGTGTTTCTAGGTACAGAAAAAAGCGATCCAGACCAGTCAAAGGCAGAAGGAGAGGTGAACTTGGGGACAAAGAACAAATGGAATGTGATGAGGGCACAGACTCCTGAGCAATGCAGTGAAGAAAATGCAAAGTGGGAAGAAAGACGGTAATAGAAGAGAAGGATGAAAAGGTATGGACCTAAGAAAAGAATGAGATAAAATCAGAGGAAGCTAATGGAAAACACAAAGAGGAAATGCAAAGCAAAGGAGAACAAACACAATTTATTAAGCCATATTTTGGTTTCCATTAAGGGTCTTCTTTCCTGAGTCGGGAACAGAGCAAGGAGTGAGTGTTGTTGATGTGTTGGGGTGTCCCTCCAAAATGTCACAGTGCAGGTTATTCCAGACAGGCTTGGTCCCCAGCAAGCTGCCCCAGTTCAGAGTAGAACCGTGTCCCTCTGCTTTCTCAGTGAAAAGGACCGAGAACTTTCTTCAAGTCAAATAAAAATCTTTTTAGTACAAGAATGATTTTTGATGAGTAAATATTTCTTAACCTCTGGTTATTCTTCCAGGCCAAGTAGCCTTTCAGCTTCCTCATTAATCACTGGGTTGTACACACGTTCTATTCAACAGAAAGTAAAATAAAAATGAAATGTTTATGATTCTGCTTATAATCATGAGCATTCTTTATTTTATTTCTTTTAGTTTATCAATTATAGAGAAACCAAGATAACTATGGTTCTCTATCCTTTGGAATTCTCATTAGCTCTTTTTTCGGCCACCCAGACATAGGAGAGGGCCTTTTCTGTGGGTATCGGCGTCAGACAGTAGGCTGCACTATGTGGAGAATCAGGAAGAACAGCTGCAGCCATCAGCAGGAAATAAAAAATAAATCTGATGGGATATTATCTTAGCCCAAGCAGTAATTTTTTTAAAACACTGAGATCTCTCTGTTGTCTTTCTTGTCTTCATAATTCATTAATGGCATTTTGTTCAGCATTTTGTCTTGAGCCCTTTTGTTCTTTTTTAATCCTCATATTTTATATATGGCAGATACTCTGCCACACAGACCTGTGATAGAAATGCATCAAAGTGCTTGTAATGCTGTATTTATATGCACTGAACTGCTGTCATCTATTACTCTGTAAGTGATATCTCTCCATATCTCACTTTAAAACAGCTCTCAATTATCTTTTACTTCTGGCTCAATTTTACTACTCTCTGTGTTTTTATTTTGAGAAAACAATTGTATTAGATTTTTAAACAAAATCTATGCAAATATTTAGGAATTTTAAAATGCATTTACAAAAATTATTTTAAAGTTATGTTCTTTAAAACATATCTGACAATTTTCATATGTTTAAATAAGATGAATGAAAGGACATCTATGTTTTCTGAGTTTGCTACTTTAAAAATTGACCAACTTTATCCTGCAAGTAAAAGAACTCATTTGTGCAAGTTACAAAATGTCTTGGCTGCCAGTTTGAGACTAAATGTGAACTTTTGGTGGTTGAAATTCATTTACTTCTGGCAAAATGTGACTTCCTGCTTCTAAGAATAAAAGCTTGAAAAGACTTATTAAAGGGAGTCTCCAAAAGACTTCTTAAACTTCAAACAGGTCTTACAAAACAACATTCTGATGAGTTAAGTGCACATGAATTAGAAGCATATGTATTAAATTTCCCTCAAAATACACATGGGTTTAAAAATTAAGGGCGGGGAAAAGACTCTTGACAAAAAAACTATTTTAGGTTTGGCTAAATCTAAACCATTTGAAAAGTAATTCTAAGGAATGGGATAAAAGATAGGTTAAAATTCTTGAACATCTTTGGACCTTGAGAATGTTTTATTTATTTGTGACTTAGTTTACTTGAATAGGAAATGCTGCATTAAAAAATTCTCCTAAAAAAAGAAAAAAGAAAACTGCCTGGGAGCAATATCCATATTTTGAAAACTCCAAATGCCTGGGAAAAAAGTTTGAAGATCTGGAAAATCTTAAATCAAGACCAGAACTGCCCGGAGGAAAAATGAGGTTTATTCAAGGGAGTTATAACTTTTGTCCTGATCGTGGCTTGTGTTCCATCAGGAGAAGCTGAAAACCTTCCAGGCCATTGTTTCTTCATCTCTCACGCTGGTGACGTCATGTGTTTTTTCTCCTCCAGATACACACACACAAACACATACAAGACACTGAGAACTGACTGGATAATGCTTGCCAGAAATATGAATGTAGAGAAAAAAAAAGTCAGTCATAATTGTTAGGTTAAGACGACCAGGACCCCAAAAGAGTATTTAACAGGCTTTACTGAGGAAGCGCTCCTGGGCGGGGCTCGCAGACCTGAAGGAGGCAGGTCCAGGAAGTCCACGCAATGGACTGTGCTAGAAGTTTGTTTATGTATGCACGCTGCAGAGGGATGGCCAGGCTAGCGGAAAGGGTTTGGATAGGTTGCCGGTTGACGGTGGCGCGGGCTGATAGGTCTTTCTATGCGGCTGGGGCCGGGCAGCTTTGGCGCGAAATGTACTGTCCTGGTCCCTGGGATCCTCCCTCCGATAGGGACTCCCCCGGCTATCGGGAGAGAGGAGGGGCGGCCCATCATGGCCCCCAGGGTCCGACCTTACAGTAATGTCTTCATTACATCAGGCACAATGCCACAGTATTCATTTAAATGGAATGACAGTAAAACATGAATGGTTTCAAAATGATTGACTTGGTTGATGTGAACCTAGGAAAACTGGCCCAGAAAAATGCTTAGCGTGCCCTGTTCTTACATAAGACAAAGACTCACATTTACAGTTTCTGTGCCGTGCTCAGTCACTTAGTCTTGTCTGGCTCTTTGCGACCCCGTGGACTGTAGCCCACCAGGCTCCTCTGTCTACAGAATTCCCTGGGCAAGAATACTGGGGTGGGTTGCCGTGCCCTCTTCCAGGAGACCTTCCCCAACCCAGGGATCAAATCCAGTTCTCCTACATTTAGGAAGATTCTTTACCATCTGAGACACCTGGGAAGTCCAAGAATACTGGAGTGGGTGGCTTATCCCTTCTCCAGAGGATCTTCCCAACCTAAGAATCAAACCAGGGTCTTCTGCATCGCAGATGTATACTGTACCAGCTGAGCTACCAGAGGTAGCTATAAACTACCCTTACAGTGTCTACCTGTATCTTGTTCTTGAAATGTTCCTTTTCAATACATACCATGGACTTGGTGTCTATGTAAGCCACAGAAATATCAAGTCATTCAAAATACATTACAGTATGGCTGCTGTGGGAAAGGCATAAGACTAAAGTCATAAACCTAAAAGTAACATAGATTTATGAAAAGCATTTTAAAAGAAATTATAGTTCAGAGTGCTTGGGACTATAAGAATGTCGTTTCCTAGTATGTGTTTTGTTTGTTTTGGGTGAAGAGATAAGTAAAATTTAAGCAAAGAAAAACCAGAAACAAGGCTTAGATAAAGTACAACATTAAAGGTAAATTCAATTTAAAAATATTTATTATGCACTTGTGTCATTCCCAGCATTATGCCAAATATGTGATTTAAAAGACTAAAAATTGTCTTAACTCTAAAAGTACCAGGAATCTACAGTGGATTTAACTATTTCATGGACCATTAGTACTACCTATATGACCTTCAACAAATTATATAGATTAAACTACCGCACAATTGCACTCATCTCACATGCTAGTAAAGTAATGCTCAAAATTCTCCAAGCCAGGCTTCAGCAGTATGTGAACCATGAGCTTCTTGATGTTCAGGCTGGTTTTAGAAAAGGCAGAGGAACCAGAGATCAAATTGGCAACATCTGCTGGATCGTGGAAAAAGCAAGAGAGTTCCAGAAAAACATCTATGTCTGCTTTATTGACTATGCCAAAGCCTTTGACTGTGTGGATCACAACAAACTGTGGAAAATTCTGAGAGAGATGGGAATACCAGACTCATTCCAATTCCAAAGAAAGGCAATGCCAAAGAATGCTCAAACTACCGCACAATTGCACTCATCTCACATGCTAGTAAAGTAATGCTCAAAATTCTCAAAGCCAGGCTTCAGCAATACATGAACCATGAACTCCCTGATGTTCAAGCTGGTTTTAGAAAAGGCAGAGGAACCAGAGATCAAATTGCCAACATCCTCTGGATCATCAAAAAAGTAAGAGAGTTTCAGAAAAACACCTATTTCTGCTTTATTGACCATGCCAAAGCCTTTGACTGTGTGGATCACACTAAACTGTGGAAAATTCTGAAAGAGATGGGAATACCAGACCCAGACCACCTGATCTGCCTCTTGAGAAAGCTGTATGCAGGTCAGGAAGCAAGAGTTAGAACTGGACGTGGAACAACAGACTGGTTCCAAATAGGAAAGGGAGTACGCCAAGGCTGTATATTGTCACCCTGCTTATTTAACTTATATGCACATGGACTTTATAGTTCCTGGGCTTCTCCAGGCCAGAATACTGGAGTGGGTAGCTTTTCCCTTCTCCAGGGGATCTTCCCAACCCAGGGATCGAATCCAGGTCTTCATCATTGAGGCTGGATTATTTACCAACTGAGCTATTATTCTTTGATAATGAAACCCACCATTAATGAAATACACTTAAAAATTACACCTGTATGCAGAATTTTGGAAAAGACTTGGCTTGGAAGTTCTAGGACTATGTGGTAAACACTTGGAATTTCTAATCAGGTGTTTGGTGGGTGAATGGAGAGACTTAGAAGAAACTGAGATATCTGTTATTTTTTCCCTTAGGAGAAAGAGGTAATCTAAGTCATGAAAAGCATGGGTAGTTATATGTAATTATTTTGTGCCAGTTTAATAGTGTTTTGGCCAAGTTGGGAAAATTGTGGCCTCTTGTGTTTCATTCCCACAAAGGAAAACACAACATTTCTTGGGGTATAATTTGAAGAAAAATATTTCCTTGAGAGCAAAAAATAAGTGTTATAAGGAAAAATAGGAAAATAAGTTTTTATGAAATTTTAATAAAGTTAAATGGGTCTCTTTGGAACAGGACTTCTCAGAGATTTTAACATACTAATGTGGATTGTGATACTGAAAGAAAGAATTTATTATACAGCATTTCTATAATGTTTCTCCTCCATTTTTGTGGAGGAAGTGTCAGGACCAGCATTCCTCAAAACACCTTGGAGCTCACAGCAAGGTATTTCACTTTAGTACCAGAAGTGCCTTCACACTATTTCACAAAATAAAGGTGTTACTTCCTAAGTTTAATTTAGATAAATTATTTTAAATATTAGCAAACAATTTTTTTTCATTTCTGCTTCAGAATTTTTAGTATCTAACATCTCATTCAAGGTCAGGGTGTGGATGACATGGCAGATGGTTGCATTTTATTTAGCGGATTGCACTTTATTTAGCGGACTGCACCAAAAGTTTTATTGTATCTACAAACATAGTTTATAAATATCTAAAAGTTTTTGCTGCTATTGTCTTTTGCTAACAATGGTTCCTGAGGGAAGGGCAAGAACTAATTAAAGCAGGAGGTTTAGGGAAAATCATTTTAAAAGGTAGATTAGTTTACTTAAAGACCATATGTACTCTTGAGTAAGTTATGGAGATCTCACTTACACTATATTTTTAGATGGGAGTTTTATATTGGATGGTGTGCTTAACCAGAAAATATAGAATGAATGGCTACTGCTAAAAATCTGTGAGCAGAAAGACTGCTACCAATAAATTAAAACCTTAATCATTCCAAAGATGAAAATTACTGTGGCAAAACAAATGGGAGGACTCATTATCTGATGGCTGTTTCTCCTAGAATTTGGTTAAAAAATCATTCTTTCACTTTCAAGGAGATGGTATGAATATTATCAAAATCATTACGATTTCAGAAGTTGATTCATTCCCAAGTAATAACTGAATTTCCCAGTCAAATACTTCCAGAGTAAACATCAATTGTTGCTCAATGAATTCCACAAAGTATCTTTAGAGGCTTTTAAAAGTTTGTTTCAAGGTCCTTGATGAAGTAGCCATATATAGTGTTGAAATCTGTTCAGTGGGGTGAAGGCCTAAAGAATAACCGTATCTCTGAATCCAGAACTCTTGGTCCTGTGTGTTTCTATGATATAGTCACCTTTATTCACCCAGATACTTATTGCTTTTAATATATTTTAGAAAGTATGTAAAGTGTTGAAATTACTTCTATAGTATACAAGTTTTCTCTCAAGCTACATATATTTGAAAAGAAAGACATTTGACATTCTTTGCTTTTCTTTTTGTTGTTGTTGTTATATCACTGACTGGACGGACGCGAGTGTGAGTGAACTCTGGGAGTTGGTGATGGACAGGGAGGCCTGTGTGCTGTGATTCATGGGGTCGCAAACAGTCGGACACGACTGAGGGACTGAAATGAACTGAACTGAAGCCTTATTTTTCATGTCTCTAAAATAGAGATATTATTATCTTTCCTATAGGTATTTTGTATATTAGTACAATTCTAGATCTTAATATGCAACCAAAATAATGATTTCTCTGAAAGAACAAAGAAGAGAGAGTGGCTATACTCTGCAGTGGAAGGAGGAGAAAAAATAAAATAATTTTTAACTAAGCCTTTGAATTAGCTTCTTTTTACTCTGAAACACACCACCATAAAACATAGTGGCTTAAAATAATCAACATTTATTGTTTCTTAAAAATCTGTGAAAAAAAAATCTGTGGTTTAGCTGTGTGGTTCTTCTAGTCTGAGCTGACTTGACTGGTCATGAATGGCATAGAATTTCTTCATTTTATGTCTGGGATCTTACTTGAGATGTCTAGGGGGCCTGGGGCAACTGGAATAGCTGGAACTTCTCTAAGGTGACCGCTCTGTATCCAACAGGCTAGCCTGGAATCATTCGCATGGGGAACAGGGTTTCTAGAAGCCAGAGAGGACAAGGTCTAATGCACAAGCCTCTGTATCACAGTTGTTATTGATTCATTGGTCAAGGCAAGTCACATAACCAAGACCTGAGTGAAGAAGAGAAATACAATCCTCTCTTGAGGGAAGAAACTGGCAAAGTCATGTGGCAAAGGGAGATACTTACAAGGAGTTCTGAATACACTGGGGCTAATTACTGTACCGAGGTATCAAAACCTAAAAAAGGAAAGATTTTTGCATTTTTGTGTGCATAAAAATCACTAGAGGTGTTGATGTGCCAGACTGATCTTATTCACATATTAGCAACAATGATAATTAGATCTTGAATGATGTTATTTTCATGATGTTTAAGTTCAGCATCGAAGAATGCAAAGATCAACTCTGAATTAAGAACCCTCTTCAGGAGGGCAGCTCCCCCATGCTTCCTTTACCTGATTATACAGGCACATGGAGGTCGTGGCAATAGTTAGCTGTTTGTGTGCCTCAAGGGCACCAGGTCAAGGAGATCCAAACAATTTCAAGCATTTGTTACACCCTCCCCCATCACACACACATTCTGAGATAATTAACATAAAGATGCAAAATTTGTCATTGTCAGACCCAGCACCCTACATGTAGCAAGTACTAGGCATCCCGTGTGTGCGGTCAGAGTGCAGATATGTTTCTGGGGCGGGATCAGAGGCATAAGCAATTGCTTATCTGCTGCAGCTTAGTGCCAGAGTGGAACCAATCCGGACATGTACAGAAAATATCGTATAGAGGTTTGCTAAAAATGAAAAGTCTTGGGTAAAAACGTACTTTTTTTTTTATAACTTCTAGGATTTATGATTATCAGTTCAGTTCAGTTCAGTTGCTCAGTCGTGTCCGACTCTTTGCAATCCCATGAATTGCAGCACGCCAAGCCTCCCTGTTCATTATCATCTCTCGGAGTTCATGCAGACCCTCACGTCCATCGAGTCTGTGATGCCATCCAGCCATCTCATCCTCGGTCATCCCCTTCTCCTCCTGCCCCCAATCCCTCCCAGCATCAGAGTCTTTTCCCATGAGTCAACTCTTCGCATAAGGTGGCCAAAGTACTGGAGTTTCAGCTTTAGCATCATTCCTTCCAAAGAAATCCCAGGGTTGATCTCCTTCAGAATGGACTGGTTGGATCTCCTTGCAGTCCAAGGGACTCTCAAGAATCTTCTCTAACACCACAGTTCAAAAGCATCAATTCTTTTGAAGGCCCCCCAAAATAAAGTCTGACACTGCTTCCACTGTTTCCCCATCTATTTCCCATGAAATGATGGGACCGGATGGAATTCCATAATTATGGAGGCATATGGATGGGATAAAACTTGAAACTGCAAAATTGAGACTGTAAATAGAGACAGTTGTAAATACATGGCCCATTATAGGATAGCCTTTACATATTAATTAAATAAAAAGATCTTGCCATAATCTTGGGAGAAATAAAAGTTCAGCTACTTGGTCTCTACTGGAAGCTGTGCATTGAAGGTCTCTACTTATTCAAGTATATAAACCTCAGGATTTAATAAATGCTCTCAGTCACTAAAGAACCATTCATGGTTTGTTGCGACTTGGACAGGAATAGATCAATAGTTCTCTAACATGTTCATTATGTTTAATATTTTATGCATGTATAAGATGATTGATCATCTAAATTGTCTGGGATGTGATTACTCATCTTAAGTTCTGCTCATGACCTGCTTGTTTGCAAAAGGGCTTTGTTATTAAGAAGCAATAATGAAGTACTCTTAAGTTTATAGGTTTATTTTCAGCCATAAAGATACAGTCCATTCAATTCTCAAGAGTTTTGAAGATGCTGAAGGTAGTAAATATCTCTGCTGGTCTATAATAAATGAATTTCTATGCCTGAGATTTTTCAATATAATAGTTTCCGTAACATTCTTATACTCTCTAAGTGTTCACTTGTGGGTCTTTAAAAGATATAAACTAGAGAAATAAATTAAACCTGAATTAAAACCATTTTATTAACGATTGCTTTTATTCCACAAAGAAACAATATATCTCTTTGGCATAAACCTGCAATATTCATGTTTAATACAGAAATTTCCTCCACAACAATCTTCTACTTCTAACTCTTGTGTTTCAACCTTCAGACATTCTTTTTTTTTTTTTTCCCCAGACATTCTCAACTGTATGATTTGGCCATGAGATTTTGGAAGTCATTTAAATGCCTTGTCCTAAGAGCTTATTGTCTCATCTAAACTGGATTTATTTCATGATGTCCATAACTCTGCTAACTGCTTCATAATTTCCTGAGTCCCCCTGGCTGTTGATTGTGAGGATTTCATTAAAAGTTACTCATCACTTTGTTCTCTAACAGGTTCTAAGACCTGTGATTTCCATCTGAACATTTATCTTTTTCCTTCAATCTCTGTTGTTGCTAGTCTACTTAAAGTTTTTATTTTATCTCTTTTAGGTAATTGTAGTTTGATACATTCTATGAGTTGTTTTCTGTTTTTCCATCTAACATATTTATCTGTTGATTCATACATTTATTCAGTAAACATTTGCTTCCTGCTGGATTGTTCTCAACAAAGCAGATAAAGCTGTGAGCAACTAAAACATAAACCTCTGCTTCTTAGAACCTTCACATTTTACTAGAGGAGACAGAAAATATAAAAGATAAATACAAAGGATAAGATAAATACAAAAATATGTGGGCTGCCATGGCATTAAAAATGAGCGTTAAGGGAAACAGTAAGACAATAAAAGGGACATGAAATACTAGAGGTGGATAAAATTCTAGGTAGGAGGAATGGAGAAAGTCTCACCAGGAGATGAATTTTTGAGGAAAAACTGAAGGAAAGAAGGAGATAACTGCAATGTAGGTAGGATAATTAAAGCTGCTATAATATATAAGCCCTCCAAACTTATGGATTTAATTTTTTTTAATGTGCATCTCTCATTCACATAATAGCTCACATAATAGCAGGGAGGCTCACAAACAGGGAAACTCTAGCATGCAGATTTCCTAGAATCAGGTAAAATCTCACAAGTTATAGGCACAGTCTTCCAAGTGACAGCTTTCACTTTAGGTGCCAGCTGCCAGTTCAAGGGTCCCCAGGCCTCACTTCTGACCAAATTCTGGCTACAAATTCTGGGGTTCCCACTATCCCTGTCAGGTTCCCTGGAAAAACTCAAAGTGCACAGGAAAGTGTTATACTTACAAGTTCAGTTTTAGTCCAAAAGGATACAAGTTTAAGCCAGCTAAAGAAAGAGCAGTATATGGTGAGGTTTTAGAGGATCCTAGAGTGATGAACAACAGACAGGTTCCAAATAGGAAAAGGAGTACATCAAGGCTGTATATTGTCACGCTGCTTATTTAACTTATATGCAGAATATATCATGAGAAACGCTGGGCTGGAAGAAGCACAGGCTGGAGTCAAGATTGCCAGGAGAAATATCAATAACTTCAGATATTCAGATGACATAACCCTTATGGCAGAAAGTGAAGAGGATCTAAAAAGCCTCTTGATGAAAGTAAAAGAGGAGAGTAAAAAAGTTGGCTTAAAGCTCAACATTCAGAAAACAAAGATCATGGCATCTGGTCCAATTACTTCATGGGAAATAGATGGGGAAACAATGGAAACAGTGTCAGACTTTATTTTTGGGGGCTCCAAAATCACTGTAGATGGTGACTGCAGCCATGAAATTAAAAGACGCTTACTCCTTGGAAGGAAAGTTATGACCAACCTAGAGAGCATACTCAAAAGCAGAGACATTACTTTGACAAAAAGGTCCATTTAGTCAAGGCTATGGTTTTTCCAGTGGTCAGGTATGGATGTGAGAGTTGGACTATGAAGAAGGCTGAGCACTGAAGAATTGATGCTTTTGAACTGTGGTGTTGGAAAAGACTCCTAAGAGTCCCTTGGACTGCAAGGAGATCCAACCAGTCCATTCTGAAGGAGATCAGCCCTGGGATTTCTTTGCATGGAATGATGCTAAAGCTGAAACTCCAGTACTTTGGCCACCTCATGAGAAGAGTTGACTCATTGGAAAAGACTCTGATGCTGGGAGGGATTGGGGGCAGGAGGAGAAGGGGATGACAGAGGATGAGATGGCTGGATGGCATCACTCATACTCAAAAGCAGAGATATTACTTTGACAAAAAGGTCCATTTAGTCAAGGCTATGGTTTTTCCAGTGGTCAGGTATGGATGTGAGAGTTGGACTATGAAGAAGGCTGAGCACCGAAGAATTGATGCTTTTGAACTGTGGTGTTGGAAAAGACTCCTAAGAGTCCCTTGGACTGCAAGGAGATCCAACCAGTCCATTCTGAAGGAGATCAGCCCTGGGATTTCTTTGGAAGGATTGATGCTAAAGCTGAAGCTCCAGTACTTGGCCACCTCATGTGAACAGTTGACTCATTGGAGAAAACTCTGATGCTGGGAGGGATTGGGGGCTTAGGAGAAGGGGACGACAGAAGATGAGATGGCTGGATGGCATCACCAACTCGATGGACATGAGTTTGAGTGAACTCTGGGAGTTGGTGATGGACAAGGCGGCCTGGCGTGCTGTGATTCATGTGGTCGCAAAGAGTTGGACACGACTGAGTGGCTGAACTGAACTGAGAGTGATGATGAGTGATAATACACAGAGCATTGCCAGGCAGGGGTGCTCCCCACTCCAGTCTTTGAAGTCCATAGTTCTTAGCAGGGAAGCATTATGTAGGCATGACTGGTTGAACCATTAGCCATGTTACTCAACCTCCAAATTCTCTTTCCTCCTGGGAGTTTAGACCAATATCGCATGGCTCAAAAATCCAACCAATCACATGTTTAGTTTCCTGGCATGTCCAGCCCCTATCTTCAGTCATCTCCTTAGCACAAACAAGGGTTCCATCATGAATAATAGAGACACTTCTCTTGCTCTGGAAACTCCAAGGTAAAGCTTTAAGTATTTTATATTTTTTATATTTATTCCTCTCACTTCTATCTACTATGTCTACTTTTAATTTAAACATTGAAATGTGTCAATATAAATCCTTCTTATGTGCAACAAGTAGGTAAAATCCATGGTATATTGAACAGAATGCTCAGAAAGGTCTGACTTTAAGTGGTGGGGTAGCAATTAGCCTAAGTAAAACATGACTCTGGCTCCCCTAATAAATCTTGAAGAAAAAAACTTGAAAAGATCAATCTGATCCCAAGTAACTTAACTACATCCTATAGCAAAGTGAGAAGCATTTATCTCCCCAGCCTGTGTGAGCTCTAGGTGCTATTTCCTCTAATTCTTTCAGCCAGCCCTGTCCCTTGCCTTGGCTATTTCCCCAGTATACATGTGCTGATTGAGATTCTGCTGAATATCCAAGGGGGACTTTACAGATCTCCATCATTCTCTCTGTGTGCAGACCTCTGCTCTCCAGGACGCTGCTTCTTTTTGGTTTCTCTGAATTCTCAACTTTTGTCTCTGCAACTGAAGATGTGTGTCTGGTTCCATATATGTCCTCATTCTCTGTACCATATGCTGGAAGTTCTCTCAGAGCATAGTGTGCTTGGCTAGTGATAGGACTCAACTCTTGTTTCCCGTCTTTCCTGGATTATTCTCCTTTGTTACCTGATGTTCAATAGGTTGAAAATGGTTATTTCATTTTTTAATCTCGTTTCTCTTGTTGTTTCAGATGGCATGGTGAATCAATTCCCCATTATTTTACTTTGATTGGAAGTGAAAATTGGCAGTGTGTTTTTTACTTTATTTTTTTTATTTTGCATTTGTGATCATGTTTTAAAAACATTATTCTAAGGCAGTAGTTAGAATAAATATTTTCTAGAGGAAAAGAATGCTTATGTTTAAGGACAAGAGAGTTCTAACGTTTTCTAGAGTGGCTGAGAGTTGTCTATTCTCCAAAGGAGTTATTTGAAGAAAACTAAGCATTTCATTGTGTTCTCTCTCTCTCTCTGTGTGTACACACACTGTTCTTCTCTTTGTTTACTTTTTTTTGGTAGATTTTGACAATTGATTAATTTAAAACTTTATATACTAGAGCTTTAGTATTTCTTCTTTCAACAATACTTTAGGATGTCCTTGAATAACACTATTTTATTGGGCAAGAATCAAACAAGCAACCAAAGAAAAGCAATCTTATCTTTGCCTTGAAGCAGCTATCCTTCTGATTAATTTATCAAGAGATAGAAAGAATTTGTGGAAGCAGTTTGGAAGAGATTGATCTACAAGTGTGTTTATGTAAGCATATTGTCATTTTGACAAAGGCCACGGGAAGCTGACCGCCCAGAACCTCTGTGTTTAGAGACACTCAGAGTTTTGAGGATAAGACAACATAGGAATTTGGGGTCTCACCAAACTTCAAGATACAGCATTTAATAAAGTCATCACTTCAGCAACTTTGTCAAAAGAAAATTTTGATTTTGCTCTGTTTACCATCTGGAGTAAAGCTCTACAGTCCTCCTGACAAAATAGGTCATCATCAAGGATGGAGATGGAACAAGATTCTGTAGACATTCAGGGTGAAAGCTAGTAATATATAAAAGATAGAAGAGTGGTAAGACAAGGTAGGCCAGGACAAACTTTACTAGAAAAATACGAGACAGCAACCTACAGCCACAGAGACCAGAAGAGCCAAGACAAACAAACAAAATCTCTAAACTGGCATGCAGCCCAGACCAGGGAAACAGTTTAAAAACTGAAGTGGAACTTGATCTCGACTCCCAATCTCTGGAGTCCCTCAAGACCATCTGAAAAGAAATAGAGGGTGAATGTAGATGACTGGAGGGCATGCTCTTTCCAGTAAAGAGGAAATCCACAATTTAAAATATATTAAACCATGATCCTCACCCAGCACCTCATCCAGGGGCTCATTTCTCACATTTTTGTTTTATACTATTTACTACCACACTGCAGAAGTGTTGAGATCTTTTCCTTCTCAATCTTTGCCTCATTTCCATTCAACTCTCTACAGTTTGCCTTCTCCCAGTGCATACAATTATCACCTCTCCATTCTAATTAGCTTCCAAGCTGCCTATATGTCGTCCCTACTCTTTGGATATTGGCTGCATATATTTTGATCTCTTAATTGGCTTTTGATTCATCCTATTTTACAAACTGTTGCCAAGTGCTTTTTTTTTTTTTTTTTTTCTT
>SJYC01106282.1:0-15205 GCA_006408675.1 Madoqua kirkii | reverse complement strand
TTTTGTTCCTGTGGAATGTTCCTGAACGTTGCGGGACGAGGTTCCTAAAAAACCCACTAATTGGGAATGCCAAGACCAGAAGACTGACTCTGGAAACGTTAGGAGATGTGTATAAGAGACAGTCTATATACTTTTAGGGATGCTTTACAGTGTACTTTTTTTTTTTAGCATGTCTTTTTTCAATCTAGTCTCCTACTCAGTATAACTTGAATCTGTTCTTGCTGGCAAGATATTAAATCTCTGAAAAAAAAAACCAAAAACCTTTATTAAGTTTTTTTTTTTTGTCATGGTGCACAAAGCACTGGCAGATCAATTTTTTTATTTTTCACTTGATATTCCTGGACTCTGCAGTGATGACAATCACTTTCTATTGAAGCTAGGAGACTAGGAAACTTCTCCCCTGCAAATCACATTTGTGATAGTTGGTAATGTCTTGAAAACTGTAGGAGGTAGGCATCTGAAAAGTGTGATTTTTTGACAGATTGTTTATGTACTAATGTGTAAAATTTCCAAAAAATCTGCTCTGCCATTTCTGTTGCCCATGGGGCTGAGAAATCCAACAGCTCTGTATGTTGGTAGATGTCTAATTATGTTGCATTGGTTGTCTGCTCCCATTGACTGTCACTTGGTAAAATAGTCCATCAGAGTTTCTAAAAATGTAAAAATAGCTATTTTCTTATGATTTTATAATATTTTAAAGTTAAATTACTCCTTTCAGTTTATTACATGTATTAAGGATTTATATTGATGTATTTCAATATTTAAATAAAAGGTAAATAGAGCAGTTAAAAGTGAGAAATAATATGGAATGTAAAACACTTAAAGTATTACAATTATGATAATAGCTATTGGAATCTTCAGTTTGTTATAGTTTTATTTTTAACTACCCAAAATTTGAGTTAAATGATTAAAATAAAATGAGTGATTTTGTTTTAAGGTGTCATTAGAAGAAATAACAGTTAAGTCACTTGCATGAAGAACATTATAAACTAAAGAAATCTGTGAATCATTTGAAAATTGGAAAGTGTGGATAAACAGTATTCAGGTATTTTTTGTTGTTGTTATTGTTGTTTGTTTAAGTCACTGGCTTGATCAAACTGTTTAAATATTCTATGCCTCAATTGCCTCATCTGCAAAACAGAGATAATGAAAATCTTTAACTCAAAAGATTGTGGTGAGGATTAGATAGGATGATACATATTACAGTGCCTGCCACATGGAAAATACTCAGTAAATGCTAGCTTTAGCTATTATTTGACTAGTAGATTGAATCAAATTATACTTAAGCCTTAAGCAAATACACTTTCTAGTACACTGTCAGAAGCATTATATTAAATTTTACAGTTTCTGGAGTAACCTTGAGTTCTTAAGTATGTGTGTGTTTCTGTGTGGTCATATGGGATGATAAAAGTGGTTTACACTTTTAAGTACTTCACCAAGTCTATCTCATCAGACAGGTGTAATCATATTAACATCATCACCAGAGGAACTGAACACAGGAAGGAAGTCCAGACAAAGCCTTAGGACGGGTCATGTGTTGGTCCAGGGGGACTTGGTGCTCCCTAGATGTATCTAGTTAAAAATGGAAGAAAAAGAAGCAGACAGATGACTGCAGAGGGTTACATGAAAACAGGACAAATTTAGGGGCCCAAGTGACCAAACCAACGCACCACAATGACAAATAGTCCATATTAGAAAGAATTTTTCTCATGAATAGTTCTATAGTTTAGGAAGAAATCACCAACAAAGCTTCTCTATTTTAGGAACATCAAGAACTTATTTTTTAATTTATTATTTTTTGAATGCTGAAGACTCGCCAGACATAGTAAATATTACATCTATTATTTTATTTAATTCTTCTAATCTCTTCCATGGAAAAGATGTTCTCATTTCTGTTTGACAGACAAGGAAACTGAGGCTCTGAGAGTCTAAGGAGCTTTCCAAAGTTACGAAACCGCAAAGGGGCGGAGCTAGTGTTTGAAGGCAGACGTGCCCGCTCTTCACGGCACGTGGTCGGTAGCCTGTGCGCCCCCCACTGTCCTCTTTCACAGTATTTCCATCTTTCAGCTACTGGTAGTTGACTTTGTGCCTGAGCTGGAAAGTCTCTCGCAGTGTGTCAGCTGAATGGTATGGGATCTCCTGGAGAAGGGAGTGGCAACCCAACTCCATTATTTTTGTTGGGAAACCTGCGGACAGAGGAGCCTGGCAGGCTGCAGTCCATGGGGTCACAGAGAGTCAGACAGGACCGAGTGGCGAGCACACGCCCGCGCACATGTCTGCTTCATGGAACTGTGCGCTATTCCAGATACTCTAGGGCTACGTTTGCATTTGTGGTTCCAGTAGTTTTTGAACAGACATGTTTAGAAGAATTTGGGGTGAAGCCATGAGTTTTAGGTACCCAAGTTTTCACGTCTTCCCACGGGTCTCTTAGAAGTTTTCTACAGACGTTAGAATGCGAATCTTCCGCCTGCAGAGGGTAGCGCTCCCTTCTTCACCTCAGAAAAACAGCAGCATGGAGCAAAGGGAGGAAAGGCTGACACATGGAATTTCTGTGTCGTGCTTTACAGTCTTGTTCCTCTGAGATAATAAAAACTGAAACACAAAATGAACTCAGTGGGTCACAGACACCACACGTCTCCCAGTGTGAGCAGTCTCCCTGGAGGAAGTCGTCTTCATCTGTTTTGTTCCTGTGGAATGTTCCTGAACGTTGCGGGACGAGGTTCCTAAAAAACCCACTAATTGGGAATGCCAAGACCAGAAGACTGACTCTGGAAACGTTAGGTTATAGGAGATGGAGCGGAGATGATCCTCTAAGAGTAAGTCACAGACAGCTGCTGCACCCAAGGAAAGATCAACTGCAGCCAAGCAAAGTGGCCGAGGGAGCACCCGAGAGGAGCAACTTCCGGGTGCCCACCGAGAGCTGCTTCACTTAGAATCAGCCAATGGGAAGACAAGACAGCATTTGGCCGAGATGGCCATGTCGAGCCTGAAAATAATTACCTTTGTAATACAGTATAAATTGCCATATAAGTCTATGTACTTTCAAGAGAGATAAACAAAACTTGCTACTTTTTTATTCGTGGCTTCAAGCTGCTGCAGGACAAGGCAACTCACAATCAAATCTTCCTATATAGATCTCACTGAGGAGAAAGAAGACATTTTCATCAAGAAAACTGGCATTATTATATCTGTTTTATAAATGAGAAAACAGAGACTCATAAACGTTAAATATATTTTGTAATATGCAGGAACTAAATAGCGTAGAGCAAGTTATCTTCCCAAAGTTACAAAGCTCAAAGCTGATAGTACTGACACCAAAGCTGTCATAAATGTGTTACCTTTATACACATCTATTTCCCCATAGGCTACATTTATACCCTTGAGTATGATCGGCTTTATTTTGCAGCCCTATCCCACTTCCTGACGTCTTCAGTTCCTTTTGAATTAAAAGAGTAGTTACTCTGGACCACGAACCTAAATAGGCCACAATAGTTATGTCGATAACATTTTTAGCATTCTTTTGTTTGTTTGTTTTTTTAACACTGCAGCAATTCAAATACACATGACTGTGCTCAACCCAGAACTTGGAAGTGACTATTGATGCTACCATTGTACCAGGGAACTGCTTTTACTTCTTACCTTCCAAATTAATAGCTGCCAGCTTTTCAGGTCTCTTCCTTCAGACCTACTCAGAGCAGTTCCAGATAGAAAGGCTCAAGTCTGGCTCGGCTGAGTGATCTTGGACTGTACTCCTTCTCTCATCCCAGCAGTCTTATTATTGCACTTAAATATATTTTGTAATATGCAGGAACTAAATAGCGTAGAGCAAGTTATCTTCCCAAAGTTACAAAGCTCAAAGCTGATAGTACTGACACCAAAGCTGTCATAAATGTGTTACCTTTATACACATCTATTTCCCCATAGGCTACATTTATACCCTTGAGTATGATCGGCTTTATTTTGCAGCCCTATCCAACTTCCTGACGTCTTCAGTTCCTTTTGAATTAAAAGAGTAGTTGCTCTGGACCACGAACCTAAATAGGCCACAATAGTTATGTCGATAACATTTTTAGCATTCTTTTGTTTGTTTGTTTTTTTAACACTGCGGCAATTCAAATACACATGACTGTGCTCAACCCAGAACTTGGAAGTGACTATTGATGCTACCATTGTACCAGGGAACTGCTTTTACTTCTTACCTTCCAAATTAATAGCTGCCAGCTTTTCAGGTCTCTTCCTTCAGACCTACTCAGAGCAGTTCCAGATAGAAAGGCTCAAGTCTGGCTCGGCTGAGTGATCTTGGACTGTACTCCTTCTCTCATCCCAGCAGTCTTATTATTGCACTTTGCATTTTTGTTTAAATTGATTACTTCCCAGGTTTGTCTTCAGACCTGCTGAGTGAACATGTTTCAGATTGCCTCCCCCAAGACTGATTAGCTGCATGTTTCTAAATGGAATCTAATTTTCCTCTTTTCTTCTCATATCTGTAATCTCATTAGATCCATTTGTATTAATTCTTAGTCTCCTGGTGTGTACAACAGCTTCCAAATTTGTAACATCTGCAAATTTTATTAACATGCTGTGTGTTCTGCTTTCACATCATTAATGCTAACCATCAATAATCCAGATGTTAGAGAAGCCAGGAGCTTCATGCCGACCCCCGTGGCCCTCACAAGAGACAGCGCTCTGCTCTGAAGGTTGCATTTGTCACACCTTTCATTTATAACTATTCTGCCAAATTGATGTTATGTGATCACATTTCTCAAAGTCTAATGGTCACTAAAAATGAAATTTTAAAGTTATAGTTCTTATTTTAAAGACAAGAATGTCACACTCTAACCTTTTGTGTAGAAATTACAATTAAAAATGCTATAGCTATGAAATTCTTCAAAAAATCCATGCTGAATATTTATGTAGCATTTTCTTATTCCTAACTTTCTAATTACCAGTGAAAGTCATTTTATAAGTATCCACTGATTTGAATCAAGTGAATCTTTTTTTTTTTTTTTTTTTTTTTGGTGGTGCTGGAGAAGATTCTTGAGAGCTCCTTAGACAGAAAAGATATCAAACCAGTCAATCCTAAAAGCTGTCTCTTATACACATCAGAATGTCACACTCTAACCTTTTGTGTAGAAATTACAATTAAAAATGCTATAGCTATGAAATTCTTCAAAAAATCCATGCTGAATATTTATGTAGCATTTTCTTATTCCTAACTTTCTAATTACCAGTGAAAGTCATTTTATAAGTATCCACTGATTTGAATCAAGTGAATCTTTTTTTTTTTTTTTTGGTTTGGGGAAAGAAAATTAATTTTTACTGAGCACTTAAAGCTCAACATTTAGAAAACAAAGATCATGGCATCTAGTCCCATCACTCCACGGGAAATAGATGGGGAAACAGTGAAAACAGTGTCAGACTTTATTTTGGGGGGCTCCAAAATCATTGCAGGTGGTGATTGCAGCCATGAAATTAAAAGACGCTTACTCCTTAGAAGGAAAGTTATGACCAACCTAGATAGTATATTGAAAAGCAGAGACATTACTTTGCCAACAAAGGTCCGTCTAGTCAAGGCTGCAGATTTTCCAGTGTTCATGTACGGATGTGAGAGTTGGACTGTGAAGAAAGCTGAGTGCCAAAGAATTGATGCTTTTGAACTGTGGTGTTGGAGAAGACTCTTGAGAGTCCCTTGGACTGCAAGGAGATCCAACCAGTCCATTCTAAAGGAAATCAGCACTGGGATTTCTCTCGAAGGAATGATGCTAAAGCTGAAACTCCAGTACTTTGGCCAGCTCATGCGAAGAGTTGACTCATTTTATGACTCTGATGCTGGGAGGGATTGGGGGCCAGAGGAGAAGGGGATGACAGAGGATGAGATGGCTGGATGGCATTACGGACTCGATGGACATGAGTCTGAGTGAACTCTGGGAGACGGTGATGGTCAGGGAGGTCTGGCATGCTGCAGTTCATGGGGTTGCAAAGAGTCGGACACGAATGAGCAACTGAACTGATCTGAACTGTGAAAATATGTGGTTCCTAAATTCAAATGAATGCGAGCTGGGTTTTGATGAAATTGCCAGTTGAATTCACTGAAAGCTACACATTATTGTTTTCCTACTCATACTGTTATTTAAATTTCTCTTTGTAAAAGATATTTAATGATTTGAAAATATTTTATTAGAATAATTGTCCAATTGTTGGTATGATATTTATGATAACATTATTCATGAGGTGATTTTTCTCACTTTAATAAATCTATTTTTAGAGATCACTTTAGTGACTCCCATTTGAGCAATCTATTTTTCTTTTTAAAACTTCTATGCTGCCCTATGTTTTTCTCTTTTTCCAATTTTATTGTCTTTCTGTTTTATCTCATTTCTAGAACTGATCATTCTGAGACTTCAGTTCAGTCACTCAGTCGTGTCCAACTCTTTGCCACCCCATGAACTGCAGCATGCCAGACCTCCCTGTCCATCACCAACTCCCGGAATTCACTCAGACTCATGTCTGTCAAATCGGTGATGCCATCCAGCCATCTCATCCTCTGTTGTCCCCTTCTCCTCCTGCCCCCAATCCCTCCCAGCATCAGTCTTTTCCAATGAGTCAACTCTTCTCATGAGGTGGCCAAAGTACTGGAGTTTCAGCTTTAGCATCAGTCCTTCCAAAGAACACCCAAGACTGATCTCCTTTAGGATGAGCTGGTTGAATTTTCTTGCAGTCCAAGGGACTCTCAAGAGTCTTTTCCAACACCACAGTTCAAAAACATCAATTCTTTGGCACTCAGCCTTCTTCACAATCCAACTCACATCCATATGAGTCACTGGAAAAACCATTGCCTTGACTAGATGGACCTTGATTCTGTTTAATTCTAGCATCTTAGAAATCCACTGATTACATTCATAAAGTGTGCCGTGTTCTGAAGTTTTATTCATAATTCATCAAAATTATTTATAACACATTTAAACAATGTTTGACAAATTTTAAATAGCAGGCAATAGTCAGATCAAACTATTAATTCATTACTAATGATTATATTTTATATGCAAATGTTTCCTTTCTTCTGTATAACTGTACATATTTTAACTCATTTGCATGTGGGGCCTTGATGTAGACTACATGTAAGATTGACTAATTCCATTCTAAACAGGAGGAAAATTGGAATTAAAAAAGAATTCTACTTATTTCTTCAAAGTCTTGCCTATGAAGCATTAAAGAGAAAGCATCCACAGGTATGTTTGCTCATAGAGAAAGGCTATAACTAGGAGTCACTATGATAAAGCCTATTTTAACTGAATTTTCTCTCTCTGAGGAATAAGAATAAAAGATATTGAGGTAAAAATAAAGTCTATATGATTTGGAAATGAAGGCAACATAAACATTACTAAAACTTCTTAATCAAATAAGAGTTGACTTTTCTACTCTCGGAAATAGGCAGTTCCAGACATGGGCTCAAGTAATTAAATAAGAACCCAACTTCCTTCCAATTTCCGGCTCTGTAGTCTTTACTAGGAGAGTTCGGTGCTCAGTCACAAGACAGCTGCGATTGTTTCAGGCATCACCTCTGTATTCTAGACAGAGGAAGGAAAGAACGAAAGGAGAGGAGGAGTAGAGCTGATGCTCTCCTCTTTCATCAGGAAAGCAACAGGTTTTCCCCAAGCTCTACCCATATATTCCTGTTTACACCGCAAGAGAATCTGAGAGGTGAATATTTTTAACATCCTTCTGAACTGACACTCTGAGAAACGAAGAACCTATGCAAACCGCTTTCTGCACAGAATTTGAACTAACCTTCATTTTCTAACTGAAAACCTAGAAGATCTTTGTAATTACTTGCATCAAAGTATATGAGGCTCAATTTGTCTAGGAAAGGAATTAAAAAATCAAGAATTATGCCTCCCTGTTTATTCAGAAAAGCCTCTAAAAATGGACTGAGCTAGTTCCCAAACCCTCACAGGTTCAAGAGGCCGTACTATTCAGGGTGTTGGAGAATGAAGGACTTGGGATAGAAGCCTGGCAGCTCTACCCTTTAACTAGTGTCTGAGGTTTTGGCAAGTTAATTAACCTCTGTAACCCTCTATTTCATGACCTCCACAGTGTAATAGCGATAATTCTTACTTTAAGGGTTATTCCCTTACAGGTTCAAGAGGCCGTACTATTCAGGGTGTTGGAGAATGAAGGACTTGGGATAGAAGCCTGGCAGCTCTACCCTTTAACTAGTGTCTGAGGTTTTGGCAAGTTAATTAACCTCTGTAACCCTCTATTTCATGACCTCCACAGTGTAATAGCGATAATTCTTACTTTAAGGGTTATTTGGGAAGTAAAGAGAAACTGTATGTAAAGAGTTTTGGATGAAGGAACTGCTCTATAAATGACAGTAACTGAAAGCAGTGTTGGAGTGTGTCTACTGTTTCAAAGGTTGGGAAAGGAGGTTGTCCATGACCATGCCTCACATCTGTCTCTCTAAAGGAGCAGAGAAGTTCTGAGTCTGAGTGAGAGCTTCGTTACTAACGATGCTTAGCTTAAATCGAAGGCTGGCTGTGGTCCAGAAGTGTTGTGTTTGTTATATCCAACTCACAATAAATTTAATCAAAGAAGAAACATAGGAAATAAACATCTAAGTCTATTTTATTGCTATTTAGACTTTAAAAAACTAAGAACATGAAAAAGCAGCAGTTTAAAATGCCCTTGAAAAGTTAGGCTCTCTCAAGATAAAAATCATCGTGGAAGGTGACTGCAGCCATAAAATTAAGATGCTTGCTCTTTGGAAGAAAAGCTATGACCAACCTAGACAGCATATTAAAAAGCAGAGACATCGCTTTGCCGACAAAGGTCTGTAAAGTCAAAGCTATGGTTTTTCCAGTAGTCATGTATGGATGTGAGAGTTGGATCATTAAGAAAGCTGGCACTGAAGAACTGATACTTTCAAATGGTGGTGCTGGAGAAGATTCTTGAGAGCTCCTTAGACAGAAAAGATATCAAACCAGTCAATCCTAAAAGAAATCAACCCTGAATATTCATTGGAAAGACTGAGGCTGAAACTCGAATACTTTGGCTACCTAATGGAAAAAAGTCTACACCCTGGAAAAAACCTTGATGCTGGGGAAGATTGAGGGCAAGTACAGAAGGGAATGACCGAAGATGAGATGGTTGAAAAGCGTCACTGACTCAGTGGACATGAGTTTGAGCAAACTCGTGGAGCTAGTGAAGGTGTGTTGCTGTTCTTGGGATCCAGAGGCAGACACGACTTAGCAACGGAACAACAGAGTAATTATAATTTAGTAGCCTTGCCTAATCAAAGATATTTGAACTGGATGAGTTGAGATTTCTAGGTCTCTTGAGTGCCACTACTGGAAGATGAAGAGATTATTAAAAGGAGGCCAGTCTGTGGATGAACGTCCTTCAATACTCAAATTTTTCTTTGTGTATCTTGCATATTCTAGTTTATTGAATTAATAGCATTAGCTGAATAGTATTAGCTGAATTAATAGTATTAGCTGAAAATCCAGAAAAGGGGAAAAAAACAAAATATCATCAACTGATTAAAAATCCTCTCTTTAACGAAATAAAGTGGACATCAGCTCACAGAGAAACTGATCTCATGTAGGTAATGAGAGCTCTTTGGCTTTTGTGAGATACAGCTTCTTTGGTGTTTATATTTCTCACTTGTCAGTCATCTTCATGAGTCTGTAAGACAAGTGCAGGGAATGAAACAACATTCTATTTGGATCTCTAGGTTTAACACAAACTCTCCTTTGTTGTAGGCATTTAACCAATATTTAACTGAATTAATTCATAAGAAAAATGTAATGAGAAATAACAGTGACTCGTATTTAAGTGAAAACAAATGGGCATCTTCAAATAAAGGCTTCTCATTGAATTTCTGATATAATAATAGCTGAGTTTTATCTAATTAAGAAGCTCACTAAAGTGAGTAAGATGAGTGTGTATTGTAGAGCTGCTCACACGAAAGGGCTTCCATTTCTCTGCCTCATCATTTCTGCCACCTAATCAAAGTCCATGCAAATCATGTCTTCTTCATGAAGTCTTCTCCTTTAACTCCAACAAATACTGATTTTTCTATCTTGCTTTATGTGTGTGTGCTTATCAACTCACAGATGACAGTCAGCCCAGAGCTCATTTAAACTGGATTTTCTTGTTTCCTAATTGTTTCATAAGTCTTGCATTTTTCGTTGATTCATTCCTGCACTCACTCAGTAATGATTTTATGAGTAGCTAAGTAGTTGGTCTAGGTGCCTGGAATATATTGATGAAGAAATCAACCAAGAATATTTCAAATGCAGAGTCAAGAACATTCATTTGCCTCTTTATACACAATGCCTAAACCCCCAGGTATGCGGCAATCAATTTTGTTGGGCTGAATCTCATTATTAATCGGGAGAGCATATTCCAAACAGCAGGCACAAGGACTCCCAAATGACTATCCCTTCTTACACCAGTGCCCATTTTGAGGCCTATGTGTGTATTCTCAGATGCTCTGTCATGATCCACTCTTTGTGACGCCATGGACTGTAGTCTACCAGGCTCTTCTGTCCATGGGATTCTTCAGGCAAGAATGCTGGAGTGGGGTTGCCATTTCCTCCCCTGGGGGATCTTCCTGCCCAAAGATTGAACCCACATCTCCTGCTTTGCAGGTGGATTCTTTTACCATCAAGTCATTTGGGAAGCCCTTTGAGACCTGTATTTGGCAGCCTATTTGAGGCCTATACTTGGCACCATATTCTCACAGTTGAAGCCTTGGAACTCGTGCTTTATCTGAGAATCACTCACATGTGTGCCTCAAATAATGATGAATTGTTCCAAGTCTGTCAAGGGGATGGGAATTATCCTAATTGGGTTTTTGAGGAAGAGTCCAAACCTAACAATAGATATATATTTGATGATGGTAACAGAAAACCTAAAAGTTTGAACTTTTTCTTTCATCTTCTGATCAGTATTCATAGATGGTGTTTAAATTTAAGTTTTCATGTAACTTCCAGCACCAGGAAGTCTGGAATCAACATAGGTAAAAACACATGCATCACTACAGAGTTTTAGTAGGTATACCAGATGTATCCTCTCAAAATTGGAGTTTTCATTTTTCTTGTGTCCAGTAATAAAATATATAAACTACTACTGGGGAGTCTTCCTTTCAAATATGACTCTGACTAATGTTCATTTGTGTTAATCTGGGCTCATGAGGAAGCAAAAATTAAAAAAAAAAAAGAGTAACACTTCTAACAGGCTTATCACTACAACTAAAAGTTAATCAGTCTCTTATTTGGCCTTCATATAGTAGAACTAGAATTAAATCTAACTAATATTTCTACTATGTGACTATAATAATAGAGAAGTTTATCATTCTCAGATGTACTAGTCATTTCTCATGATACTATATCTTGCCATTTCAAAATCATTAATGACAAAGGTATCTTAATTTTGATATGAGTGTTAGTCACTCAGTCGTGTGCCCAACTCTTTGCTACCCATGGACTGTAGCCTGCCAGGCTTCTTCATCCATCAGATTCTCCAGGCACGAGTACTGGAGTGAATTGCCATTTCCTTCTCCAGGGGATCTTTCCAATCTGGGGATTGAACCCAGGTCTCCCACATTGCACTTTAATATATCTTCCTTTATAAGATAAGGAGACAGTCTTAGGTTACCTATTTAGGTGCATGAGACAACAATTAAGGCATAAATTCTAGCTTAACTGTGATTATTACTCACTCTGAAATGTGCAGCATTTTTCTCTGGTTTTGTTGAAAACATCTTTTGATTACAAGCAAAATGTGATTGCAAGAGTGCTACTCATAAAGTTAATTTGATTTTCAGATAAACTGTGCAGCCTAGAATTCTCAAGAGAAAAAAATAACTGAGAGTTTTAGGAATAATGATATTCCATATGTATAGTGCATCATAATAAGATTTTCATACTGGTAAGAAATGTTATTGCTCTGTTGTTAGTAAAACCATCTGGTTAAATATGTGTGGATTTTCCTTTTGAAAAAAAGCATGCATGTAACATAGTGATAGTACTGTCAGAAAACAATTATTTGAAACTTAGATATATACAAATGCAACACATTACTGTGTGTCCTTTCATTGTTGTCCTTGGATCCGCTTGCAATTGGCTAGGCAATGTCTGACATTTTAAGGGCAAAATTGATGCTTTCTAATTGTGGTGTTGGAGAAGACTCTTGAGAGTCCCTTGGACATCAAGGAGATAAAATCAGTCAATCCTAAAAGGAAATCAACCCTGAATATTTATTGGAAGGACTGATACTGAAGCTACGCTCCAATACTTTGGCCACCTGATTCGAAGAGCTGACTGACTGGAAAAGACTCTGATGCTGGGAAAGACTGAACGCAGGAGGAGAAGAGGGAAGCACAGGATGAGATGGTTAGACAGCATCACCACCTCAAAGGACATGAATTTGCGCAAACTCTGTGAGATAGGGAAGGACAGCAAAGCCTGGTGTGCTGCAGTGCTTAGGGTGGCACAATTCAGTGACTGAACAGCAAAACTGACTTGTAGATTTTTTTTTCAGGAAAGATGCATATAAGATCTGTCCAATGAAATAAATGACCTCAAATGCTTCAGAATTTGGCCCTGTTAGACAGTAATCTTTTTTTGTCTAATGTAACAAACCTATCCAAACATTCCTTTGTTAACTTGCCTTTATATGCCACTTTATCAAAATAAAACAATTTTGGACCAGCTTTAACATGTTATTAGTTCCTTTATTAATTATTAAACCAAATAGTCATTGACATGTTTTCATTTTATATTTACCTTTTTGAAAATTATATTTCTACAGTTAGCAAACAAAATGAATAAAAAGAGAAGCCAGAAGGCTCTTATATTCTCTCCTATATTCCCCTTTCCCAGTAGTTTCTTTTTACTTTCCAAGGTCCTATTATGTTTCTGATTCAGCTCTTTTTTCATTTCTAGTTTGCATGCAATTTATAAAATAATTCATTGTAAAAAATCATTTTAAAGATTTTACCTAAAAATATTTTTTCTATTAATAATAAAGATCAACCAATTAACTTATTTCCATTGAGAACTGCAGTGTACTTGAGCATGAAAAACCACTGATGTTGATGATAAAGTGAAAGTGAAGTCACTCAGTCACGTCCAACTCTTTGCAACCCCATAGACTGTAGCCCACCAGGCTCCTCCATCCATGGGATTCTCCAGGCAAGAATATTGGAGTGGGTTGCCATTTCCTTCTCCAGAGGATTTTCCCGACACAGGAATTGAACCTGGGTCTCCCACGTTGTAGGTAGATGCTTTACCATCTGAGCCACCAGGGAAGCCTGATGTTGATGGTACATCACTCTAAAGCCAGCAGGACATCTGTTTCTGGGGAAATGGCTGAATTATTATTTATATTTTACTTTGAATTTGTTATTAAGAGTTTTTCAGAGCAGTTTAAAATTAACAGCAATACTGAAGGGATAGTACAGAGATTTCCCATTTGCTTTGTGCCCTTCTCATGCATGGTCACCTCCATTATAAACACCCCACAACGGAGTGGTACTTTTGTGACAATCCATGAAGCTATAGAGACACATCCTAATCATCCACAGCCCATTGTCTACATCAGAGTTCTTGCGATATTGTTCAGTCTATGAGTTTAATATATAAGGACATGAATCCACCACGATGGTGCCATGCCATACAGAGTATTTTCCCTGCTCTAAAAATCCGCTGTGCTCTGTCTATTATACCTCCCTGTCTCTCCCACCCAGCAACCATCGGCCTTTTATAGCCTCAGTATTTCCTTCTCTAGACTGCCATGTAGTTGTTCTACAATACGTAGCCTTTTCAGATTGGCTTTTTTTACTTCTGTGCTATGCTGTGTTGCTCAATCTTGTCCAACTCTTTGTGACCCCATTTTCTGCAGCCCATCAGGCTCCTCTGTCCATGGAATTATACAGGTAAGAAGACTGGAGTTTACCATTTCCTCCTCGAGGGGATCTTCCTGACCCAAGGGTAGAAGCTGCATTTCCTGCATCTCCTACACTGGCAGGTGGAATTTTTTTTGTTACCACTGAGACATCGGGGAAGCCTGTTCCTTTCCTTAGCAATACACATGTAAAGTTCCTGCATGTCTTTTTATGCCTTGATAGCTCATTTCCATTTAGTGCTGAATACTATTCCATCGTCTGGATGTACTACAATTTATTTTTTCATTCACTTTCTGAAGGACAACTTGGTTGCTTCCAAGTTTTGGCAATTTAAATAAAGCTGTTATAACATTTGTGTGCAGGTTTTGTGTGGACGTAAGTTTTCAAGTCCTTTGGGTAAATAAATACCAAGGAACACAATTGTTGGGTCATATAGTAAGAGTATGCTTGGTTTTATAAGAAACTGTCTTCCGGGGTGGCTGTACCATTTTGAATTGACTAACATTCCTTTTGCTCTACATAGTTAGGCTAGCTATAAAAGTAGTCGTATATTGAGTAGTTTCAATGAATCTAGAATATTTACATGAAAAAGAAATCTATCTGAAGCTTGAGAAGTGCTATAGTTCAGTGTTAGGGACCAAGAAGTGAAAACAACAAAGAAAGAAGCTAAAATGAAGCTGCTGAATTATCCATGAAACATAGATCTCTGCTAGCTCTTTGTTCTTAACATAACAGTTGGAATATTTAATTATTCCTAATAGTCTTTCCTATCTAGGACTCGAGAACCACTCTTATCTCTGGTCTGGAGTATAGACAAGAGGAGCTCTGGATAGTATTCCAGTGATGCAAGAAGGAGCAAGATTGACTGCTGCTCATAATATGAACTAGATACCCAGTTCTATGGAATTTAAACCCTTACTCTACCTTCCAGTTCATTTGTGAATGTCTTATGCCTTAAATCCTCCCATTCTAGGCTCCAGCTCTGTGGCAATAGGTTCTTACTTTATTTTCTAGTTCTTCAATGACTTGGTTCTTCCCTATTCTTCTCTCTCCTTTATTTGAAATATAATATGAAGAGTATCCAGTATCTCTTGCTTTTCGTGACTGCACCTGTCTCTAGATTTCAGGCTTCATTTCATTCTTTGATATCTGACACTGGCCATCTATATGCCTTCCTGTACTACTACTTCTTGTTTGTAGAAATCCATTGGTTTTTGTATCAGTCTAGCACTCTATATTCTTGACCCAGTTGGATTTCCCACTAGGTCTGAGGCATTTTAAATGTGATGCGCC
>SJYC01106281.1:0-12978 GCA_006408675.1 Madoqua kirkii | reverse complement strand
AGCTGCCTTACGACCCAGCAATCCCACTGCTGGGCATACACACTGAGGAAACTCGAATTGAAAGAGACACGTGTACCCCAATGTTCATTGCAGCAATGTTTATAATTGCCAGGACATGGAAACAACCCAGATGTCCATCAGCAGATGAATGGATAAGAAAGCTTTGGTACATATACACAATGGAGTATTACTCAGCCCTCAAAAAGAATAAGTTTGACGCAGTTCTAATGAGATGGATGAAACTGGAGCCGATTATACAGAGTGAAGTAAGCCAGAAAGAAAAACACCAATACAGTATACTGACACATATATATGGAATTTAGAAGACAATAATGATGACCCCGAAAGTGAGACAATATAAGAGACACAGAGGTATAGACGGACTGTTGGCTTCAGAGGGAGAGGGAGAGGGTGGGAAGATCTGGGAGAAGGACAATGAAACATGTATACAACTTACTACTCTTGAATGAGCCAATCAATTTAATCATGTACTTCCAAAATATACTAAAAAAATTTAAAACAGCATTTAAAATCATCTACTATATATTTATTACTATATTTCATACCAATGGATTGTTTGCAATCTGTTAAGTAGAAGCTATAAATCTGTACTATGCCCAGATTATGATGAGGGAATGATACCTTATCTTAATTCTGTTTTTACTACCTATGTTTTTACTACCCTATGTAAGCAACTATTTAAAAATCTAAATAGTTAATAGTCAGCTAGAATAGGTAAATCCACAGAAATAGATAAGTGGTTGGCAGGGAAAACAGCAAGAGAGACTGTTTGCATGAATGGGGTTTCTTTAGGGGATGATAAAAATGTTGTGGAGTTAGACCTAGAGAATCCCATGGGTGGAGGAGCCTGGTAGGCTGCAGTCCATGGGGTAGCGAAAAGTCGGACACGACTGATTGACTTCATTTCACTTTTCACTTTCATGCATTGGAGAAGGAAATGGCAACCCACTTTTCACTTTCATGCATTGGAGAAGGAAATGGCAACCCACTCCAGTGTTCTTGCCTGGAGAATCCCAGGGATGGCGGAGCCTGGTGGGCTGCAGTCTATGGGGTAACACAGAGTCGGACACAACTGAAGCGACTTAGCAGAATGGTTAAATAACCTTGTGGCTATGTTAAAAACTGTGGGGTTGCACACTTAGAAACTGTGATTTTTCTGGACTTCCCTGGCAGGCCAGTGCTTAAGACTTTGCTTCCCAATGTTAGGGGTGTGGTTTTGATACCTGGTTGGGGACTCTGATTCCACATGTCTTGTGGCCAAAAAAAACCAAAATATGAAACAGAAATAATATTACAACAAATTCAACCTTATTTAAAAATAAAATAAAATTGTAATTTTCATGGTATACAAATTAAATTTCAGCTTTTTTTTAAAAAGGGAGGAAAAAACCTCTATTTATACATAGCTTTTCCATCAATCAGTTCTGACAGTCATTTATCTTCCTGTGAATCTTCACACCTCAGACTATTTCCAAACGTCATTAGAGCTGCACTTCCCATATGAGACACAGTGCTGATTGGAGCACTTACTGAAAACAATTTAAAGAATCATTTTTTTTTGTTTCCCAGGTGAAAAATGAAAACTATGTTCTGTTCACTGCCCTGAGCCACCACAATATTCATTTTATCACAATTAAAATTTACCCCCAAATCCTACTTTGGAGTCCTTTATCAGACTTCTTCACTTTGTCATCATTTCTTCACAAGCTTAGCAGTTGGATTTCTATGAAAGGACATCTTTCACAAAGAAACACAGTTCCTAATCATTTCATGTGGATATGTTGAACCTGGGCAAGAAGCTACAGTCACTCAACAGCTTAGCAACTCCTATAACATCAAACATACAAGCTGAATGTCTGCCCTGACCAAATGAATGTTACACAGATCTTTGGGGTCATTTGCAACTAGTTGAAATTGTAAATAAACTCACATATACCAAGAGCCAAAGTAACTTTATGTGTTAAGTTTCTATGAGTAATAAGAGTAAACTACTAGAAAAGCACAGATGCTAGACTGATGCATTCGGCTGAGAAGGGTTGGGAAAGTGTCAGAGGTCCTGACAATTAAGCCTGGTCTTAGATTACCAGAATTTTACAGCTAAGGAAAGAAGAAAGAGTATATCAAGCAAAGGGGACAAAATAAAAAAGGTAAAGGATACAGAGAGTACAGGGTGTCTTGATGCAGGCCCCAAATCCAATATACTAAACCAGGAAGAATCTGGCCTAGACGAAGTAGAATTTGCTGAGCAGTAGTTTCTTCACCACAATTTAAATTCTTAAACAGTGAAAAAATCCTTTTTCAATCACCAGTTTTGATAATTCTTCACAAATAACTAAGCTGTGTGTTTTTATTATGCCTTACACCTTTCAAAATGTCCTGGGTTTAATGAATAATACGTTAACTTGATTATAATGTGCAATTCTTATTTTTAAACTTCAATCATATTAACAGAATTTGGCTGAGTAAATGAATTCAATAGCAGGACTAAAAGCCAACATTACTATACCAAAAATACAAAAGTTTTCCAATTAAGCTGTGCCAAGGCACATTTTTTAAAGGAATTCTTTATTCCCAGTCTAATAAAAAGCTATATCCACAATACAACATAACCAAACTAAGCAAGAGAGTTCCAGAAAAACATCTATTTCTGCTTTATTGACTATGTAAAAGCCTTTGACCGTGTGGATCACAATAAACTGTGGAAAATTCTCAAAGAGATGGGAATACCAGACCACCTGACCTGCCTCTTGAGAAATCTGTATGCAGGTCAGGAAGCAAGTTAGAACTGGACATGGAACAACAGACTGGTTCCAAATAGGAAAAGGAGTCTATCAAGGCTGTATATTGTCACCCCGCTTATTTAACTTATATGCAGAATACATCATGAGAAACGATGGGCTGGAAGAAACACAAGCTGGAATCAAGATTGCCAGGAGAAATATCAATAACCTCAGATATGCAGATGACACCACCCTTATGGCAGAAAGTGAAGAGGAATTAAAAAGCCTCTTGATGAAAGTGACAGTGGAGAGTGAAAAAGTTGGCTTAAAGCTCAACATTCAGAAAATGAAGATCATGGCATCTGGACCCATCACTTCATGGGAAATAGATGGGGAAACAGTGCAAACAGTGTCAGACTTTATTTTGGGGGGCTCCAAAATCACTGCAGATGGTGACTGCAGCCATGAAATTAAAAGATGCTTGTTCCTTGGAAGGAAAGTTATGACCAACCTAGATAGCATATTGAAAAGCAGAGACATTACTTTGCCAACAGAGGTCCGTCTAGTCAAGGCTATGGTTTTTCCAGCGGTCATGTATGGATGTAAGAACTGGACTGTGAAGAAAGCCGAGCGCCAAAAAATTGATGCTTTTGAACTGTGGTGTTGGAGAAGACTCTTGAGAGTCCCTTGGACTGCAAAGAGATCCAATCAGTCCATCCTAAAGGAGATCAGTCCTGGGTGTTCTTTGGAAGGACTGATGCAGAGGCTGAAACTCCAATACTTTGGCCACCTCATGCGAAGAGTGGACTCATTGGAAAAGACTCTGATGCTGAGAGGAATTGGGGGCAGGAAGAGAAGGGGACGACAGAGGATGAGTTGGCTGGATGGCATCACCGACTCGATGGGCGTGAGTTTGCGTTAACTCCGGGAGTTGGTGATGGACAGGGAGGCCTGGCGTGCTGCAGTCCATGGGGTCACAAACAGTCAGATACGACTGAGTGACTGAACTGAACTGAAACTAATTCTACATTGTTTAATTCAAAAGCAAGAACAATATTTCAAACTTTCGTAGATGATTTAGTTTTAAGTTCATCTAATAGAAACAGTAAAGATTTGGGGTTATGTTTGCTGCAAAGGTGAGAACAGTTCATTCCCTAATATAAATTCATGACAAATTAAGTTCATTAATAAGATCACTTCGGGTTAAGGGGAGGAGAAGGCACACTGGAAGTCTAGTAATGAACATCAGAAGATCTGAAAATAACTCTCAGACAAGTAAGTCAGGGAAGTAAATGCCACAGAAGTCTTCCTATTTATGTCCTAGCCTGGATGAAATTTGCCCTTTGATAAAATATCTAAAGCTAAAAAAATAAATAAGTAAATAAAAACCTGCCTCCTTTTTTACTTCTTAAAAATCCCTTTGGTTATATGGACTTGGAAATTTCCCATTGTCAAAAACTATTAAAAGAGAAGTCACTGAAGAAACATCCTAGACATTTTTTTTAAGATCTTCAGAAATAGTAAAATAGCTGAAAGTGCCTCCAATTTGACTTTTCATAACAACAACAAAAGAATTATAAAACATACTCATAACCACATTTAACTTCAATCATAATTAAGTAATAAACTACAAAATAGTGGAAAGTAAAAAAATGCCAGAAAATAAGAAACACGAAAACTAATGAGGATACTTCAAAAGGACAGAGCAGCTACCTCAAAGGGACTCTCATAGTTCAAATCTAGGACAATCTGAGTAACAAAATCATGAAAGAATTAAATTATAACCCAATGAATGAATTATAACCCACTCCATACCAATATAAATCAACAAATTAATGGGAGGGAAGGGGAAACTAATCCTTACAGAATGCCAGCTTACAAATGCAGAAGGAACGATGGAATAGCAAGCTCATCATTATGGTGGCTGTCAACAATGAAATAAGATATTGGTATGTCCTGGGTTTCCGTCCCCTGGAACATACTAACTGAAAAGAAAATGACAAATCACTTTATCAGCGTTCTGATATTTCTTTATCAGCAACGATGAAGTTTCTCCACTTGACAACACATGACCAGATGATTAAGTTTAAGATCTCCAGAGGGGCGGCTTCTGTGTGCCCCATAATGCAATGCACTAAGAACACAGTATCATTTTTGTGGTATTCCTACCAATAGCACTGCCAGAGTCTGGTCACGGAAGAAACAACAGAAGGACCCAGTTAAGGGTCAACCTTCAGAATATAAGCCATGTACTGTACAACTCTTAAGGACACAAAAGATAAGGAAAACACTGAGGAAGTATTCCAGACTGGAGGAGAATGACATGGTGGATCAAGGGAGTGTATCTTCCTGGAGAGACTATAATCAGTAAAATCTGAAGGGGTCCAAGATCGGGCAGAAGCACTATCAATGCTGTTTCCAGACTCTGGGGCTTGATGGAGATTTGACAAGAATGCTCTAACTGAGAAATGCAGTGAAATATGTAGGGGTGATGGGACACCATATCTGCAACTTCTTAAACAGTTCCGAAAAAGATTAATGACAGTGGGCATAAATGTAATGTGTGAGAAAACAAGGGTAGAGGAGGTATGTCTGAACAGTTGGAAAATTTGGATGAGGGGAGAAATTAAAACTTTTTGTACTGTATTTGAAACTTTTCTGTAAATTTTAAATTTATTTCAAAATAAGTTTAAAAAAAATTCAGTCCTGAAACTTGAATTAAAACAAAGACACAAGGAAGCTTGCTGCTGGAATTTAGCTTGTCCGAGGCAGAAACCACTTTTGCATAGAAATAAGCAAATATGCTCTTTTCTGAAAATATTAATAAAGCCTCATCTATCACGTCATATACCAGGTACCTGAGATCTTGGCAGGATGCTGAATTAAGTGAACACAGCACAAGGAATAATGAAACCAATGAACTAGTCAGCTTTAAACTTTAGACAAGTCATTTCATTCCTTAGAATTAACTCCTCACATTTCTAAAATTAAGAAACGATTAATTTCTTAACAGAACATAAGCCCAGTGTTAAGGGGCTCAGATACAAATGTGCAGTTTTATTAGCCAATAAACAAAATGCAAGACTAAAGTTAGCACATGGTAGCTCCCAATGTGACATTTTTAAAAAAAAACAAAAAAACATAGCTTCCAACTGCTGGAAGACCATCCACCATTACAAAAACACAAACAAGATAAAACTGTTCTAAAATGCTCTTTGTTTAACTATATATAGTAAATATAGAAATTAAAATAATTTTTAAGAAAGACTTCTATAGCAGATTGAATAGCCAAATTTTGAGCTTGATACTGCTTTTCAACTCTAAAAGATTCTATTTCGTTCAGCATATCATGTCTTTCATTGTTGATGTATGTAGCTCTGTTTAAAATTAATAATTACTGAATAATAAAAGCCAAACCACTAATGTTGAATATAATCAGGGCTTTAAATATATACGTAGCTCTTATTTTGGTCTTAGTTTTCTAAGACAATCACAAGAGCAACATATATGAAAGCTAACAGTAAACAGATGAATCACTCAGCTAAGTTGTTAAAAATTACCTAGGTTTGTGGCCTGGCAAAAGAGCTAATGAACAGCTGACACATACACCCTGAACTAACAGTGATAAACAGGGCAAACTTTTGCACTTACAGGTAAGACAGTAAATATTTTAGCCTTATGGACCACGTGTGCTTCTGACACATATTCTTTTTCATTGCCTTTTTCCTTTCTAACAGCCCTTTAAAAAGATAAAAATTAGTCTTAACTGCTTTAAAAAAAAAAAAAAGGCTAAAGACCGTATCAGGTTCACAGGCTGTAATTTGCCAACCCCTGATGTAAAATAAAAAGTTCAAAGCAATTCAATCAATAAGAGAAAGGGGCCTGTTTTATACAACATGTTGGTAAATAAAGGCTATTGTACACATGTACACATTAAACATGAAGATACTCACTCTGAATATGATTAGAGACAGAAAAAAAGCACGTTAGATACACAAACATCATAATAAAAATGAAATTAAAAGTAAAATTATTTTTATTACATACTCTGGTGTGTATACTGGTAACCAATAGACTAGTCTTCCACCTAATACGAGGGTCTCTGCTGAGAAGTTTAACAGGTCAAAAAACATATCACTCAGAGATAACTCAAGGAAACAGGAACGTGGCTTTCTGGACTAGACAAAACAAAATTTCAGAGTCAGTGAAAAACTTAAAAACCAGTGAAAAACTAACACTATTAAACTCAGTTAATTAAAAAGAAGCAATATGGTTCTTCCTAAGGTAGTAATATATCATATTTAATATTCACTTACCATTTTTCTATTCCCTTTGGTATTTCCTTCTGTGAACCTGTTCTTCTTGTAGATTCTCTAATACCATATGGAGCTAGACAGAAAACACAGGAAACAAGGACAGTCAAAAGTCACCCCATCACCACTGTCAGCAGATGGATACCACGTACCTCCAGGTGTGACATCCTGAGAAGGACACCCCACCTGTGCAACACTCCAGCTGAGAATGCAAACGCGAGGGACATTCTCATTAACACTGGGAGGGCAGGCAGGCAGGCCACTGTGTTCTTCAAAATGTCAGTGCCATGAAAGACAGAGGAAGGTTGTGGAAATGCTACAATGATTACTAAAAGCAATGCCTGACATTCGACTGGATACTGTACTTCAGGGAAAAACATGCTACAAAGGAGTCTTACTGGTCAACTGACAAAACGGGGTGAGAAACTACAGATTAAAGTACTCACTGAAATTGGTAACTGTACTCTGGCTGTCTAGGGCTTCCCAGGCTCAGTGGTAAAGAATCTGCCTGTCAATGCAGGAGCACAGGTTTGATCTGTGGGTTGAGAAGGTCCTCTAGAGGAGGAAATGGCAACCTGCGCCCGTATTCTCGCTAGGATAATCCCATGGACACAGAAGCGTGGCGGGCTGCAGCCCATGGCATGGCAAAGGGTCGCACAGGACTGAGCACGCATGCTCTCTGGCTATCTGAGAGCCTATCCCTATTCTTAGGAAATACACACTGGAGTGCAGAAAGGCAAAGGGCCAAGAGGGACACAACTTACTCTCAACTGATCAAGAACAAAATTACATATTTTTATAGATACATATAGAGTGAGAGCAAGTAATACAGTAGGTTATAAACAAAAATTTTAACTAATTTTATAACCAATTTCAAAATTTATAACCTATTTCCATGAGTATATTCATAGTGACAGTGTTAAGTGAAACTTTACAACATATCCAGCTCTTTGAGACCTCATGGGCTGTAGTCCATGGAATTCTCCAGGCCAGAATACTGGAGGGGGTAGCCTTTCCCTTGTCCAGGGGATCTTCCCAACTCAGGGATCAAACCCAGGTCTCCTGCATTGTGGGAAGATTCTTTACCAGTTGAGCAATAAGGGAAGCCCAAGAATAATGAACTGAGTAGCCTATCCTTTCTCCAGTGGATCTTCCCAACCCAGAAATCAAACCAGGGTCTCCTGCATTGCAGGCGCTTCTTTGCCAACTGAACTATCACTGTAATGCCTTAATAATTTTCCTTTTGTTATATTTGAAACCACCTAAGTTACCAAAGAACTGAAGAGGTCTGAGATGGAAGGGTTGAGATACAGCTTGCCACTATGTACAGATTTACAGTCAAAGACTACAGAAAAGGCAGATCTATTCTTTGACAGGATGCCTGAAAAGCCCAAGAACTCAGGAGGCAAGAGAAAACAAGTTCCTATGCACACTCCTGAAGCTCAGTGGGGGTGCACAATCCCAGTGGTTCACAGAACACCAAATTTCTTATAACTCTAGAAGAAGATGCCAGTTATAATGGGCATAAACACAACAACAAACACAAAAAGTTAGACACAGAAAATCTGAGATACCTGAAACTTTCTTCTTTAAAATCTCATCCCATAATTGCAAATGACATTTTGGCTCTATTTGGTATACTACTAACCAACTACAGGTAAACATAAAACAAATATAAAAACAAATTTTGTCTTGAAAATAAGCTGAAGAGAAAAAAACGGGTGACAAGTTAATATACATAGTTTAGAAAAACAAAACTATGTAGTTAAATTGGTGTCCTGCCCTACATGCATAATTTCTTCCTTCTCACAATGTGAAGAAGGCAATGGCACCCCACTCCAGTACTCTTGCCTGGCAAATCCCATGGATGGAGGAGCCTGGTGGGCTGCAGTCCACGGGGTCGCTGAGGGGCAGACATGACTTAGCGACTTCACTTTCACTTTTCACTTACCTGCACTGGAGAAGGAAACGGCAACCCACTCCAGTGTTCTTGCCTGGAGAATCCCTGGGACGGGGGAGCCTGGTGGGCTGCCATCTATGGGGTCGCACAGAGTCGGACACGACTGAAGTGACATAGTAGCAGCATAATGTGAAGAAGTCAGGAGTGGGGGTAATACTAGCACAAGCCGGCTCTTTTTTGTTGTACTGATACATTTTGTACATTAAATGTAAATGACCTTAAGAACCCAACCCTACTCCTGCTGCTGCCTCTAAGTCGCTTCAGTCGCATCCATCTCTGTGCGAGCCCATAGATGGCAATCCACCAGGCTCCTCCGTCCATGGGATTTTCCAGGCAAGGGTACTGGAGTGGGGTGCCATTGCCTTCTCCAATCCTACTCCTACTTTTGTATAAAAACATACTTACGATCAGTGATGATTGCATCAAAATATGTGCCCTTCCTCCAGGAAGGTTTAGATGCATCTGAAACCAGGACATCAAGGTAATACTTCTCTAAACCATACTGACGAAGATTTGCCCTAATGTTTTCATCCGGTCCTCTCCATTTCTGGTTTTTCCTACTAGCCTTTCCTAAAGGGAAAGAAAAAGGAAGACAGAACTAACAAACAACATTCTTAACTCTTGTCATTTAGCTAAAAGCAATGTTTAGCTCATCCAAACCTACATTAACTCAAATAGAACCTGCTTTTGTTTAAAAATTTTAACTTTATTTATACAAATGAACAAGTCTTCCCTGGTGGCTCAGATAGTAAAAGCGTCTGCCTGCAACGAGGGAGACCTGGGTTCCATCCCTGAGTTGGGAAGAACTCCTGGAGAAGAAAACGGCAACCCACTCCAGCACTCTTGCCTGGAAAATCCCATGGACGGAGGAGCCTGGTAGGCTATAGTCCATGGGGTCGCAAAGAGTTGGACACGACTGAGCGACTTCACTTTCACTTTCATACAAATGAACAATTATTTTTAACTTATCATAAAGACATATTCTGAACAGTAAATTGTAGTGCTGTCTAATTATCCTTTCATGTAAAATGGTCTTAAAACACTCATTCAATAATTAATGAATTCAAAGCACACTAATAAAGATACAGAGCTGGTTTGGCAGAAACCAACACAATACTGTAAAGCAATTATCCTTCAATTAAAAATAAATAAATGACGAAAACAGATACAGGGCTGAACAGAACATGGTCCTTTTCCTCTAGCAATGAAGAAATATTGATGAACGAGATAAACGGAGCAGAAACGAAGAGCTAACTTTAGAAATGCAAAAGCAGTGACCACGGAGAGAGAAAGTAAAAAGGAGACACGAGATATGAAAAGTTAAAGTGGCGCCTCAAGGGAAGTTCAGAAGTTTTAGTTTAGGAGACATGAATAGATGATGACATCGTAAATTAAGATCTGAGAAACCAAGAGAAAAACAAGCCTAGGAAAAAAGATGAAATTCATCTGCGATACATCAGTCTCGATATACCTTGAGGTACCTATAGAAGATTCAGAAAGAGATATTCAGCAGGGAGTTGGAGGCCAGAATATATACACACACTGGAAGATATCAGTAAATAAACTTAAGCTAACTGCATAAGAATGAAAGATATTTTTTATTAACATAAGTGGCAATTATTTATTTGTTCTATAATTGCTCTATTTTTATAAACTCTTCTGTATTATGATCTATTTCACAATAAAAACGAAACCTAAAACTTAAAAGATGAATGACATGACTCTGCACAGTATGTAATGTGATAGTTGGGGCTAACAAAGATGCCTGGAAAAAAGCAACATGTAAACAGACATTGAAGAAAACCACAAGGCCTTCAGGAAACTGAGAAAGAAACAGACAAAGAAATCAAAGTTCCACCAGATGAAGTCACTGGCTAGGAAACCAAGGGAGGCCTATGAAGGTCTACACTGCTAGATACTGTAGACCTGTGGCCTGAGTTTTCAGTAAGCATGGAAGCTGGAAAAGAACAAGCAGAAGGCAGTTAAGAGATGAAAAAGAGGAAAGAGCAAGTAAATACTAGTCTTTTTAAGAAGCACTTTGGCAAACAGAAGAGGAAAACAAAGTAGTAGCTAGGAGGAGGGCCTCTATAAGATTGATAGAAAAAGTTTTACATTTTAAAATAGAAGAAATTTGGAAGTATTTGAGAGTATAGTAAGAGATGAGAAGCACAGGAAACAGAGGGCAAATCTAACAGCACCTTGGATAAGCTGTGAGGAAATTCTACCTCAATCAGAATTCTACCCAAGCAGACTGAGAGGTTAGCACATAATTTTTACACGTAACTCTAATAAATAAAAATTAAAATGAAGCACATAGGACATTATCCTTAAAGCAAACAGACTGTTTCTACTAAAAACAAACAGGAATAATTCTTCTGAGCATTCTGTCTATGCTAAAATACTGCAAACAAAGACTATCTTTTTCTGGTTAGCCCTTTTAGGTGAACTTTATAAACTGTTATTCATTCTCCCTATAGTACTAAATTCCTTACAGTCAAAGTAGAAAAAAAGGCAGTTCATCAAATACAATATATCAAATTACTTCAAGAAAAGAAAGTCTAATAAATTCTCACCTATACAGTAATTTACACAGGGTGAGGAAAATAAAAAGTATGTTTTACAGGCTGATTCTAGCTACAATAATAAAACAATACCATAAATACAATTTCAAAATCAGAGAAACTTTACATTTTTAACACTATTCAGCTATCAAAAAATACTTTTAGATTGATTCAATTTCACGCAATCACACTTCATTAGTGTAGCTCCTGGATTTTAAAAGTGTTTTCCAAAACTGCCTCAAAAGCAAGCCGATGCTTATTTCAAGTTACTCTCAGTCTAATGCCAAATCTTTAAAGTTACTGTCACCTTAACTGCTTTGAAGATGTTTTGGTTAATTATGAAATCAAAACATACATGGTACTCAAGGACTAGAGTAATTAATCAAGTATACACATAACAAATGACTGCTAAACAAAAGAACGGTGATAATTTTTAAGCAGAAACTATGTTTTACTAAGGTGAATACACTAATTACAAAAGGCTTAGTTACTCCCTCTCCTACTTCTTTCCCAGCCATGAAGTTTTACAACTTTACTGATTGCCTACTTTTAAAAAATCTAAGACCAAAAATAGCTCTGAGAGAAGGGCTTTTTGTTATTCATCTTTGGTTCCCCTGGGAGGTCATTTTGCTCACTGGATAACTTCATGAAAAGCAGATATCCAATGAAAAGTCTTATTGCTGTAAAAATAACTAAAACTGTATTATATCACAACTCTATATTTTAACATTAAAAACAGATGTATAGCACCATACATAACTACTTAAGTACTTTAAAGGCACATTTGGTACAAGAGCAAAGACTCATTTGCTCATTTGTTACAGAGGAAAGACTATAACACTGTCTAGAACCACTACTCACCCAAGCCATGAACAGTGTTGTAGTCGATATCTGTCCCATATACGTATGCGCCAAAATGAGCAGAAGCTATCAGAAGGCCACCTGGAAAGAATCACACAATTGTGATTTGTTAACCGGAAAGTCCCGGATTCCTATTTCTTTCTCTGTTTAATCTGATCCAGATTCTTACAGACTCCTGTAGGCAAAGTACCCTGGAATGACCTTGGCTCTGGCTATACTTAACAGGCTTCAGGATGAGAAAACAAACTCCTAAGCTGAGCTCATCACCCTGGTTAGAAAGCAAGGAATTAATATATGTCCTGGCATTACTACTTAAAAATTCCCAGCACTCCTTTGGGAAAATTATCCATTATTTTTGGTGAAAATAAGGTGTTTAGACATTTTCCTTTTATTTTTGAGAAGTCTATATAAAAGCATCTTGCTCCCTTCTTACAAATAAACATATAAGGCTGCTACACAAAGAGCTGGCAATAAGTAAGTTCTGACAATTTAACTTAATTCTCATTTAAGTCAGAGTTTCAGATAACTTAAAGAGGGCATAA